>JAJONR010007456.1:0-42012 GCA_029582245.1 Solanum etuberosum
GGGGTTGAAGTAAAAAAAAATTAAATACTTTTATAAAAGAAATTTAAATAAAAAAAAAGGGTCACGGTGGGGGTAGGGGAGGGGACGGTTAGAGGAAGTGATGGAGTGGGGTAAGAAAAATATTTTACATTTTATTTTATTAAAAAAATTATTTTTTTTGGATAATAATTTTTTAATATTTAATTTTAACTAATATTAATAATTTATTTATTTTTTGTCAAGGTGAAATGTTTTATCCATGTGGAGTGTGATGTGGCAACTTTTTTAAATAAAAGAGAGAGTGTATTATACACACCATGATGTGGAAACTTTTTTAAATAAAAGAGAGAATTGTGTTTCTCAAACTAATAAATGATGGTTTAGGTATGAAATTCACACTCTCAATAGTTTAGGTATGAAACTCAAAAAAATGGGATAGTTTAGGTGTGTTTTTGACACTTATCTCTAAAATCTATTAAGTTTGATTTCAAGTAAAAGTATAAATAGCTAAATAGTAATATTAACATAATTGTTTTCCAATAATCACAATAAAACACCAAGAATATGACAATATGTCATCCATAAAATGGTGAATAAATAGGCTACGGCCTACGTAGTGATTTCCTAGGAATATTAGGAAATTTTAATTTTATGTATTACATAATTAAATAAACATAAGTTGTATTTAAATTTTTATATTTAAAACTTTAAATAGATTTTGTGTTTGGACTCTTGTTATTTTTAATACTCTATTTTATTTTTATTTAGTCCATGGGCCGACCCTACCCATATTTCTCAAGGCTCAAAAATTAGCAAGTTTATTCAGGTCATGCTGTCAAACTTTTTTGGTAAATGGCTCCAAAAATCTTAGTTCAGCCCTATTAAATCATGGGTTAAGTCAGTCCGGTCCAACAGGCCTAGCCCATGTTGATAGCTCTAGTTAGAGCCTATTGTTGTTGGAAAACCAAAAAATATTTATTTTGAATAAAAAAATAAGGTGTTTAGATTATCACTAAAAATGTTTTTAAATAGAAGTAGAAGCATTTTATTTTTTTTGTTGAAGAGAAGCTTAAAGTTTCTGTTTTTAAAAGAAGAAGGAGCAAAAGCAGAGAATTATTTATTTCAAGACCAAAATATATCTATCATATATACATATTTACCATTATATCTCTTATATTTATTTATTATTGTAATGAGTTTTTTGTATGTAATGATATAATTTGTGAAATGATTTTTAAACTTATTGTGCCTGATATTTTTAATTATATAATCATCATGTTAATGTTTTATTAATATTTAATTTAATTTTTATTCATCTATGTATAATATTGATCGAAAAATTGAATATTTATATTCTAATTTAAAAAATAAAAATTTATTATAAATTTTAAAATAGATATAAATAATCTTTCATATTAGAAGTGCATTGATACTTGTCTTTTTTAGTAATTTGACTCTCAAAAGTATTTTTTTTTTAAAAAAAATTAGTCCAACACAATCCGCTATCAAAAGCACTTTTCAAATGAATTAACCAAACACAAATTGCTTTTTTTCAAAATTACTTTTGCGAAAAGCTATTTTAAAAAAGTGCTTCTAAAAATAAGCAGTTTTTAGTAGCGATGTCAAACAGGCTCTTTAGTCTAGATACCGTGTTTGTTTTGATTGTTACATAATTTCTATTGTACCGTACTCTCTCTGTTTCAAAATAATTAAATTGTTGAGACATTTTTCATAATTCAAATTAACTTAATTGTTCAATCTTCAAAACTACTTTTAGAATATTCTTCCATTTTTACCCTTCATTTGGATTTCTATGTGATAACTTCAAAAAAAATTAATTGCTTGAATTATTCTAAAGATTAATTTGACAATAATTAATAAGGGCAAAAATGAAAAGTAATGTCTAATTTATGTCCTAGTCTTCTTTTCTTTAAGGGTGTGAAACACCCCAATAATTCAACTATCTTGAAATGGAGGGAGTATCGTTTAAATCCATCGTTAGGTAACGATGAAAAAACTCATTTTGTGTAACGATCGATTCGGTGTGATCGCATCGTTACCTTAATATTTTATTCTCATTTTATCTTTACTTATTATTTAATAATTCTATTTTTTCATTTACCCTACTTTTTCATTGTAGTTCTACCCTGTATCCTACAATTTGTTGTAGATTTATCATTCAAATTATGAATATGTGACATTATGTAACGAACATTGTATTATTAAAAGAATATAATACGATACAATACAATACGATACATTATGAAACAACGCATAATAACCATGCAAAAAAGTGAAACCGGAAACAAAACGTTGCATGCCTCCCTGGCTTGGAGAGCATGCAAACCCCAAACCATTTGGGTGAGGATACTGTATTTTAAATACTTCCACAACAAGATCCCAGCTACAAAAATCAAAAAATAGTTTCAAGGACATGGAATTGTATAATGCGAGGTTTGAATGCTTGCAAAAAAAGGTCTAAATGAATAGCCAACAATGTCAGAACAATAAGGTTCTTCGAAGACACCTAGATCCCAAACCTAAATCCAATAAGAAACCTCATTCATGGTCTCTTTAAAAAAATGACAAGGTAACACTGGAATCAATGCTGGGAGAGAGAGAATGGAAAATGGAAAATGAGGGTGCTATCATTCAACCTACTAGAGGGCCTCATTAACATCATCCAAGATAATCACTTCACCCCTCTGAATAGGAAAGAAGATGATCTTACTTAGGGCCTTACCAGAGATGGCATTTCTATAAAAAGTACCTACTACATACTTGACAAAAAGTATGAGCCTGGGAAAATCAATCAAAAAGAGTTTGGATGGATTGGGAAACAAAAAATCGTCAATAAAATCAAAACTCTCATGTGGATCCTCTAGCATAAAAGATTACCCACTAATGGCTACCTCCACAACATAGGTATCAACATCAACCCACGATGCCATTAATGTGGGCACCAAAGTGAAGACATATCTCACATCTTCTTCCACTGCCCCAAGGCAAGGATCTTTTGGAAGGAATTCTCCCTCCAGAGCAACCCGAGGATAGAGATAGATCCTTCAAGCATGAATGCAACCAACATAAAACAGGCCAGAAAATCCCTTAAGGATAAGCACTTCAATGGGTAGATACCAAGAAAACTAGTAATCTTTTTCAGCTTATGGCATATGTGGCTAGGAAGGAAAGATGATATATTTAATGAAAACAAATACATGATCAATACAAGCCATGTGATCGCTAGTGCTATTGAATGCCACCTTTTGATCGACATAATAATGACAAAAACCAAGGAAAGCATTCAAGTTAAATGGAACCCCTCACCATAGGGCACATACCAGCTCAACATAAATGGCTCAATGGGAACCTCTCTAAGGGCCTAAGGGCATTGGGGGAATAATCAGGAATCACAATGGTGAGTGGATATGCGGCTTCACTAAAAGGCTATCCCACACAGATGCAACTCAGGCCGAAATTATAATAATCCTCCATGGACTTCGAGTCGCAAAACGAAAAGTCTTAGTACCCTAGAAGTGAGGACAGACTCTGCTAGTGCAGTTCAAATGATTTCAAAAGGCCACCCTCCTCACACTAACTTAATTTTTGAATATAATGTAGGTCTTTGATGTGGCATATAGGAGCAACGCTAACACATGTTTTCTGAGAGCAGAACAAAGTGACGGATGCACTGACGAAGGAGGGGGCTAGGCAGGTAGCTACGGGGAATCCTACCCTTTTTGAAGTTTCTCCCGTGTGTGTCATACCATCATTAGCAGCAGACATACTAGGAACTTTTTTTTGTAAAAACAATTACAAGCCATGATGGTAGAACAAACGGCCATACACAACAATATTTTCCAAGTGGGAATTCCCCTCAATTATGTAATGAGCTAAGGGGTCATTTGGTTGGTAACAAGTTATTCTAGGATTGATCATCCTGAAATTAACTATCCTGGGATAACTTATCCCATCTATATGGTATAAATGGTGGGATAAGTTATCCCAAACATGACAACCAATTAAGACACCAAAATTTTATCCCTAAACTATTTATTTTATTCCAAAACTATTTATTTTATCCCTCACACCCAAAGACCCAAAGTTAATTTATAAATCACTTGTATGACCAAACAAAAAAAAAAAAAAAAGGAACCAAGAGGTTTCAAATTTGAAATAATTAAAAAGGTAGGGGCTTATTTGTTTTTTTTTTCAAAAACAGGAGGACATGCTGGTGAAATATATATATTAAGAAGTAGCAGATTAAACAATTCGCACAGAGAAAACGCTGGAGGTAGTTATTTTTTTTTTCTCTGCGAATCTCCGACGGTGTTTTGAGAATTTGCATAGGGTTTCGGCAGTTTTAGGGTACTGGTTGAATTGAAAAGATGTCAGGGAAGGTTCAAGATTATCGAATTTTTGTTGGTGGGTTATCTTGGGACGTAACTGAACGTCAGCTCGAAGACGCCTTTAGCCCTTTCGGTAAAATTGTTGATTGTCAGGTTCGCTATTCACTCTTATATTTCTTCCAATTTCTTAACGTAAATTAGCGCAATTTCTTCTTTGATATGGAAAAGTTGAAGATGTTAGCTGTTGTTCATATATTTGATGATTTAAAAAAATCTTAGTTATATTGGAAGAGCATATAAATCTCGAACAATTTTGACCGGTGTTCAACTAAGGACCCTGTTGTTGAACTTTGTAAGCCGTCGTGATTGATGCTGAGTTTACTTCATTTTATTCACCTTTTGTTCTAGCAACTATATGGAGCATTTTTTTCTTGATTATTATAACAAGTCCACTTTTCTAGAATATTTCTAACTTAGGCTCAAACATATTCAATAATATCATCTAGTCATTTATATTGTTGAAACTATTTTATTTGCTTGATATTATATATTGATGGGCTTAGTTATATTAACTGACGGAAGGGGTAAGGCTGCATACACACCACCTTCTCTAGACCCCATTTGTGGGATTACACGGGATATGTTGTTGTTCTTGTTGCTTAGTTAAATTAAGACAAGATATTTTTAACTGGTTGGGGTCCCCTCCAGTAATTCTCAATGCCCTCCTTTAATGAAGCTACATGTACTCCCAGAAAATTAATGGTCCAGATTGTCACCTTGGTTTTCCGCCAGCACTCTACTTCCCAATTTGTTTTCTTTCTTTCACTAAACGTATCACTTTGTTTCTATGTGATTACAATAAGAATTGTGATTTCAAGTTCATTACTTGCTTCGGTATTTTGTTTTTATGATTTTCTCCATATAAATGTTATAGCATGTAAGGGAAAAATCGAGCTTTTTGTTACTCCCTCCGTTCACTTTTACCAGTCCACTATACCAAAAATATATTTCTACTTTTAGCATATCAAGAGAAGAATCAACATTGATTACGTATTCCCCAAATCATTTTTCAATACCTAAGACTAAACATATGGATCTTGTGATAAAATGCGCATACCAATCATTGTTTTTTAAGTGGCATGCAAAGTCCAAAGTGGACAAGTAAAAGTGAACGTAGGGAATATCACAGTACATAATATAGAGAATTTGGATAGTGAAATTCATTGGAGAAGAAGAGTAAAAAGCTTTTTGTCTTCATCAATTGGGTGTGCAACCAAGCTATTCAAAAACCAAATTCACATCCCAAGTTCTTTATCTTCATCTGCAATGGAGCTTTGGAAATCAAGTTCTCATCCCCAACCCCAAGTTTTTAATCTTTGAAGAGTACAATTCAAATTATACTATTGTTACTGTAATATAAAGAGGAATTGAATATATTCACACAAAGAGAAAAAGTGCAAGGAAATGAATGATAGTGAAGAAGCAGGGTAAAAAATGAAGTCTATGAAGTGTTGGGGAAGTGGGCGTATGGTGGAAAACCAAGGTGACGGATAATAAACAAGAGGATTACAGTCTGGACCATTAATTTTCTGGGAGGACATGTGGCTTCTTTAAAAGAGTGCATTGAGAATTACTGCAGGTCTGCAGGATCCTCTACTAGAGAGGATTCAAATCCATTTTTAACAATGGTATATTAACAGCCTTTTGTACCCGGATGCCTAATTGTTGCTTCTTTATCTTAATCTGATAAGCGCTATGCAACAGAAACAGATTGCATGTTACTCATTGTAGGTTGTCCTTTGAGTTGCGAACTTTTTGGTGAGGTATACATCTGCTTAAGCAATGGAAACGTTTTTTTAAAGATAAACTGTGGATCAAACAGCTTATGTTTTCAAATTCTTTTTTCTTCATTTCTTTATGATTTGTGTTCTGTGGGAATGTTGGCTGGGACAGTCTTTGATGTTTGAATTTCCTAGAATGCCTGATGTTGAGAACTATCGTCTTGTTATATTCTATATTTTTGTCCAATTTGATTACGTATTGATAACTTCCCTCAATTTTCTGTGGATCAAGCTTCTTATAGATTTGATGCCTTAAATGGACTAGTATGAGGAAGTTGTTAGTTCATTGGGATGTGCAAAGTTTGCTGGGTGCCACATTTGAGATACTAGAATCTGTTCAGCAGCTTGTTTTTGAATTCACTCGCTAGACTATTCACAAAAGGCAGTTGACTTTCAATTCCATGTAACAATGAACAGTGGTTTGCTTTAAAGAAACATTTGAAAGTAGTTGAACTGAGATCAGATTCAATTTCGGAAAAAACTTGTTTGGAAGTGTGCTCTTTGATGCAGATTGCAGTGATTCACAAATTGTGCTCTGGTGTGATTAACTGTTTGAATTATTAATATCCTTCTTCTTTCTAGACTTCATTGCATCGTCTGGATGTTGGCCTTGGATTGAAGACATTCTTCATTCTGATTTAGATGCATAGCAGTCAACTTACATTAATGTCCAGTAAACCTGTTTACCTTCTGAGATGCATCAAATGTGGTAATAGAGAGGGTATTCATAACATTAGATGTAAGATGCTTTGATTATGCGTATAAGTGGTATGTGGGCATGCATTTTTCTGCTCTAAGAAGGAGGGTATTGGTTCTTTCTCTATTAAGAAAGTCCAGTGTGAATTCCCCTACTGAAAAAGTTCCATCAAGAGATGAATTTTGAATACATAAACTAAGCTCAGTCTCCGGTTCAAACATTTCTTCAAGTTGAGTTGGCAGACAGCTTCTGAGAATGGCATCTCTTGGTCTTGGCATCCTTCGAAATGAATCTGATTTGGAAAATGTCGTCTGCTCTTCTTACTAGAAGTTGGGTGTCATATTCCCTAGTTCAAGGGGCCAGATGTTAGACATGATTATCTAAGTACTTTGGCAGGAACATGGAAGTATC
Source organism: Solanum etuberosum (assembly GCA_029582245.1). NCBI lineage: Eukaryota > Viridiplantae > Streptophyta > Magnoliopsida > Solanales > Solanaceae > Solanum > Solanum etuberosum. The sequence continues at coordinate 7,278 of JAJONR010007456.1, forward strand.
ATTTTCTCTTTTTAAGTTGATTTTTCAAATGTGCTATTTATTTGCTAATTTGTGATCTCTGAGGTCCTTGGATTTTGTCCCATCAATAGTTTCTTTGTACTGTAAGCTGCATAAGATCTGGTGCACGAAGTTCACAGGAGAAACATAAATGACTTTCATGCTTCTGCTTAGATGCTATGAAAATAATGAGACCTCTAGCTTTCTATGAGGATGTCCATTTCACCGCCTTATGTTTGGGGTGTTCATAGACTACACGTTCTTTTTGAGTTTGTTTTGAAGAAGAATCAGGGAACAAAAATTTTGAAGCTATGGTGGCACTTATCAAACACCCTGATTCTCTAAACATGTGCCACAATCAAGAGGGAACTCGATTCTTGACCTTTTGGAAAGCCATAAGATCTAGATAGCTTGTTCTGTTTATTTGAAGGTTGGTTTGTTGCTTCAGTGTCTGAAGTCTTCGTACTTTGGACCATCAGAAGAGGACATACTTCTGAAGACAGAAGAGTAGTAGTTCTTCAAACAACCTAGTGAAAACAATGAAGTATCTTACTTGTCAGATTTTTGTGGTTGATGATATATTGTGTTAGATTAGTTCTTTGGCATCTTAGTTGTCCACTCCCTTTGCATTGTATTTAATATGCTAAAGCTGGATTAAGATTTTGAAGGTTGGCTTCATCTTCTTTGGTGGCTTTCTAGTCAACAGTTGAAGAGGGGGAAGTTGAAATGTCCCTAGTTGGTGGATGTTCATAATATAGATTAGTTGAATTGATGCTGGAAAAGGTAGCTGAATGAAGATCAGTGTATTGCATAATAACTGAAATTAAATGTTTGTGGGAAATCTAATGCGAAGAGCTCCTCAAAAAAGGTATCTTGCAGCTGTGAGATTTTCTCAGTATGATCAATCACCTATGGCTTAGATATACTTCTTCCATACATTTACTCGGCACTCATGGTTGAAGTGAAGAAAAGTATATGGCTTTAAATCAGATCAATTGGCATTGTCAAGAATTTACCTGAGATATTAGAATGCCTTCATATTTGTTGTTTTATCTTTGCTGTTAATGGTACCGACTTCATTGGGTGCATTTGATCCGAGTCAACCTAATGGGGATTGGGGTCAGATGATTGAAATCTGCAGGACTGCAGATTCTGCTGCCCAAGTAAGACTCCTTTGCTGTTTTAAATGTATTGTCATATATAATATCTTTCTACTTTTGGTGTAAAGAAGTAGGTTTAGAGGATATAGATCAGTTTGTAGATTTATTAAGATCTCTGTAAGTATCTTCTTTTCTATTTGTTTTTTTTTATCTAACACTTTTTGATGGTGTCCAGCATGTCCTTAATGCTGAGGAATACACATTTACCAGTTTCAAAAAAAAAAAAAACTACTTTTAAGTTCCTCTTAAAAAAATACTTTTAAATTCCTAGGCCTGGCTCAAAAACATGTTGATTCAAGATCCTCCATTCTCATCTTGTGATATGATTAAGAAAATGTGTTGCCGTCTATTTTACCCACTTTATTTTAATTGCCTCCATTTTTGCCATCGTTGCACGCACAATTACAAAATTGTATTTGACTTGAGACCTGAAGTCCCTATCATGAAGTAAGTTAACAAAGTATTTTGAAGTTGAATGCTGAAGTGCCCAAGCAAAATCAAAAATTGAGGTGCTACCTGATAGCTTAAGTCTTATTTCCAGTAGAATAATTGAGAATGTTTAACTCTAATCACTCATAATACCTTGTATTTGGTCTGGTTGTTTAGGGTGGTTAGGAGAGAAGGGAGCATCATAGAGTAAGCTTTATGGACGAATTGTAGATAATATATTTTTGGTAAGCAAAAATAATTTTGCTGATATTTCATCCCCAAGAAGGTAGTTTCCTACTACAAAAGTATCTAGGACTTTATGTCTTTCAAAAATGCAAGGAATCTCAATACATGATCTAACTCATATGCAGTGTTTCTACATCAGCAAAAAGTATAGGTATAAGTTTTACAAATGAAAACTCATAGATTGAGGATGACCTGAGGGATTAGTTAAAGGGGAAAAGGTTGAGGGACTTATAACTTAGGTCACAGGTTCGAGCCCTGCGCCATGCGAACTAAGCCTGGTATTTAAATGGGGAAGTGTGGAGGGGTGACCCATTTTCCCCGAGTTTCGAAGGATGCCGCTGGTCCTCAATGATGGCCCCAGACGGATTTCTCGGTCATAAGAAGAAGCCATAAGGATTTCTCAACTTATGGCTTTTCTCAGTCATAAGAAAAAAACTTTAAGTTATGAATGACTGAGGATTTTGTAGCAATGGCAAAAATTTGAAAAACTTACCTAGGAAAGGCAATTATTCCCTTTCGTGTAAACAAAAAAACTGTGAAATTTGTCTGTGTCTTCAGATCAGTATATGAAGGTTGATGCATGGGTGTCAAAAAACCTTTTTCTTTTTGTCCCAAGACTAATATTTTGATACCCTATTGTTGGTAGGAGGTGACAGGTATCCCGTGGAATTAGTCGAGCTACGCGCAAGCTGGCCGGACACCTAAGTTATCAAAAAAAAAATTGACACCAATTATGAGGGCCCCCAACATGAACTATTCTAAATTCTTGAAAGTTGTGTCATTCTTAACGTTTTTTGCCTATTTATTGACTCAGAGTAACAGTCTTCAAATAGCTTTGATTTCTTTGATTCTATCTTGGTCCAATCATGTCTTGGTATATTTGTGTAGGAGATAGGTTATTATTCTGTGAATATGGGGAGGAGTAAAAAGGTTAATGATACTGCCTCTTCTTTTCTGAATTTTTGTGATGGTTCACTGTGATAAGATTGAGTTCCTGTGTTTAATTGGCTATGTTGAGCAGTTTTTTTTCCTCAGAATTTGAGTTCCCGTGTTAAAAAATTGGCTGGGTTGAGCAATTTTTTTCCGCAGTATCATTCTGAAAGGAAGCTGTCTTGTTATGCTGACTGAGACAGTTTCCATTATACATGTATTGATCCACAATGTATTAGCTATGCCTCAATCCCAAACAGGTTGAACAATTTCTACTAGTATTAAAATGAAGGAGCTCAAAACACTTCTAGTCTTTCAGATATTTAGTTTTTCCATTTGATGCTCTAGATATGTAGTGAAAAGAGTAAATGATAATATCCTGGCAATATAATGCTCATCATCAGTTTGATTAATTCACACTTGTATATTACAGGGGGTTCGAAGAACTCAGCTCTTCTGTTTGATGTATGTTTTCTGGCATTAGTTTCTGAGTTTTTTGCCCTGTAGGTTATGCTGGACAGAGACACGGGCCGCCCTCGTGGATTTGGGTTTTTAACATTTGCAGACCGCCGAGCAATGGAGGATGCAATAAGAGAAATGGATGGTGCGGAGGTTGGTGATAGAGTGATATCAGTGAACAAGGCCCAACCAAAGATGGGAAGTGAGGATCCTGAGCATGGCTATGGTGGAGGTTACGTATCAGGTGGCAGGGCGAGCTATGGTGGGGGTACTAGGTCAGTTGGGCAAGACACTTGCTTCAGCTGTGGTCGCCCTGGCCATTGGGCTAGAGACTGTCCATTGGAAGGAGGTGGCCGAGGTGCTCGACCACTAACACCCCCTCCTCGTTCTAGGTATAGTGGTGCACGTGGGGATAGGTTTGGAAGTGACCGTGATAGGTACATGGATGACCAATATGATAGAGGGAACCATGCTGATAGGGAGCGCTATGACAGCAGATATGAGAGTCGTGATCGATACACTAGTGACAGGTATGTTCTTGTAAGAACTGAATAACATGCAGTGGTATCACAATTTTGAGGGGAAGTTTGTTAGCAAGCCTGCTTAGCTTTCAGATTTTTGCCCTCTTCTTCATTTCTTGTTTAGTGTTAAAATTGTGAAGTGGTCGCTTGTTTTCTCACCAAAATAACTTGTATTCTTATCCTAGGTACCCTCCTGGTGGTGATCGCTTGGGCAACAGGTATGGGGGTTCTGACCGCTACCCTCAGAATGGCTATGGCAAAGAAAGAGGGTTTGACAGAGATGTGGGTGACAGATATGAAGCTGGAGGGCCAGCACGATATGAGGGAAGAAGCTACAGAGATAGAGCAGGACCTTATGATCGCCCTCGAAGGGGAGGCCACCCACCTTCCTTTGACCGTTACTGAGATGAATAAGCACATACACTAGGATAAATGTATGTCGTCGTGTTTGGAAGCAGTTAGTAGTGACTAGTGACTATGCATGAGTATTGACAAGTAGAGTTAAATCAGTAGAGCTATGTTTTTCTCAGTGAATATTGTATGCTTTATAACAGAGGGAGCTTCCTCTATTGGAATGCATTATGGTATTTGCACTTATAACATGAAGCAATAAACAGCTGGAGGAGCGGTGACCAAAACTTGCAAGATTAACAAAAATGCATGAAGGCAACAACCAATCCCTACCAATCAATGAATGTACAAAAATGTGGGACGTTCATAAATACAATTAATCGCGAGTTTCGTTGAATAATAATAATAAGTCTGGTGACCTAAAATGCTATAGTAAGTGTAAGAATGGTACTGCATAATTGATTGGTGATAGTAATGTACAAAGTCAGAACAATTAAAAAGGAGAGTAAGATGGGGGTGGTTGTTGGCGATAGCGATGATGCTGCAGATGCACCAGTACCACTGAATATCATTCCGAACAAGTCGACACTGCCGCTATTGGACTGGGCATGACCGCTGCCGCCTCCGCTTCCTTCAGTAGTGCCCCCTTGGGGTGAGATGCTTATGCTGTTGTCCCTGTTTTATATAAGATATGTATATATATTAATCCCTTTACAAGTAAGAAAATGCAGATAAATTTTGCATCAGTTTTAATTGATCATGCTAGCAAGTATAAACTAAGTAAAATTCTATGATAACCACTAATTGATGATTGATGAGTAGCATGATAAGATTAAGATTTTCATGCTTTTTGGTATAGACTTGAATTATTATGATTTAAAACATTCATTTGAATAGATGTTGAAATTGTGTCAATCTAAATATCAAAAGTTATATTTATTTTTTTCTCATTGAAAATTCCACAGCTTTTTAGAATATGAGTTGAACAGGTGTGGCCGGCCATCTGGAGGAGCTATTTTTGGGTTTGGGAAGGGAGGTTGTGAATTTTACGAAACGAATTACATTTTTTTTAATAAATATGGATTGGTAACCTAGGTAGGCTTGGATAATTATTTTTGCAATAAATAAACATCTTTTTTTAGAGCAAATTTTAACATTATGGAGCAGGTTTTTAATTTTAAATTTTTTTAAAGATCACAATTTTGCTACCTTGGAGCAGCAGAGGTCTCACATGCTTAAACAGTTATGTGGTCCTCTCATCTGTCTTTTTTTTTTCCCCCCTGCCCTACAACTCTTATTAGCCAGAAAAATGAAAGATTCCAATTTCCAGCGGGTCGTGTCGTTTGGTAGGATGTATCATGTACTTTTTAATTTGTATGACTCACCTTGTTAATAATTTTCAAGAAAAATAATTATCGGGACAAGTACCTGGGGCCACCAAGGACACCAGCATTGGCGGTGAGCTGGTTGATGAGAAGGGCGGATTTGGGATCGACGCTGTAGGCTTTGGTATATTGGTTGCTAAGGCCTTCCCCTGAAGGCACAAAAAATGCGCCATTAACCATAGTGTCCCCCTCCGTCCTCCAATTCCATTCATCCCACTGCCCATTGTCTGTGTCCTCCCGCTTCGTCACCTGTTTGTTCATCCCACATAATCACAAATCAATCGGAGAGAGTAGTTTATTAAACATGAGGAGGGCATCAAAATAATTGAGGTTCCAAAATATGTCCTACAGAAAGAGAAAAAAACAACTTTTTCCCAGTAGCCCCAAATTAAAAAGGATTGAGAAATTTACCTCCTTCAAATTTGGATCATCAGGAGCAGTATATCGATTGCCTTGACTGTTAATGGTAGGATTAGCACTTCCACCAATTGCATACATTTGCCAGTGTGTGAAATCGTTGTTCACCACATGTACATATCCTCTTCTAATTCTTGGCATTCTTTGTACTAACCCTTCTCCGAAATGATTGAATGCAATTGTCACCTAAACAACATACATACATCTCACAATTACTTACTAAAACCCAGAAAGAAAGAAACAAAGAGAAAAAAATCAATAAATCAACCTGCATTCCTGAATCAGGCAAGTATTTATCATCATGTCCCAAGAGCATAACATCATCATGGTGACTAAAATAGTTATTCGATATGGTAATAGCAGTAGACCCCATGATGGCATCAATCAAGCCGTCGGTACAATGAGATAATGCACAGTGATCAATCCAGATATTATGAGATCCAAAGATGGATATACCATCACCGTCCGATTTGCCTCTCCACCCAACATGCGTAGGGCTCGACCGTATGTTAGTATTACCCGAAGGGACACAATTGTAAATATGAACATTATGTATAATCACATTGCTCACATACTGTAATGTAATACACCCATTGCCGGTGATGTGAACATTTGCTCCCCGTCCGTCGATGGTCTTGTAGTTGTTGATAATAAGCTCGTGCTTTAGCTTTATGACCATGTCTGCTGCAAACACGATCCACAGAGGTTCCTCTTGAACTACGGCGTGCCGGAGAGTGCCCGGAGTTGGGTTGACGGTGTCTTTGTCGGAGGAGTCTCTGACTACGTAGATCTGACCTCCTTTCCCACCCATTGCACCCTGACCGAAACCAATGGAGCAGTCTGCTAGCCTTTGCCGGTCTTTGGCCCAGTTTGTGTCGCATTGCCAGCAATCGTCTATTGGGTTTCCTGTACTCTGACATTTGTTATCTCTTAGAGTTGTCTGGAGTAGTAATCTGGACTCATTGACTCTCCTGTAACAGAAGCAAGCTATGGATGCATAAACATGAAATTAAGTGGGAAATTAAGAGAAATAATGCAGATATTTAGTTACCTTTGTAGTTGGTGAACAACAGACTCAGGATAAGGGTGTTGATGAGGAAGGGTAAGATTGAGTTGGGCAGTAATTAGAGGTGAGAAGGAGGATACAATGAGGTAGATAAATAAGAGAATGGCAATGGCAGGAGGCATCCTCAACCTCATCCTGGCCCTGTAAAACAAACTCTGGGAAGACATATCTAGTTCTTTAAAATGCTTGCTGCACATTCTGGGAAAATGTATAAAACTAATAGAATACTACTATAATAATGGAGTAGTGTCAGTAATTAGGGTTTTGGACATACTCCACTAATACTATGATAAATATTGGGGATGATGACTGTGATGTTCACACTACATTGAAGGATGGAGGAGAGAGCACTTTTCTTTTGTAGCTCCCTCACTCTCTATTTAGGGGACTTCAAAGTCCAATCAAATCTTTAAAAAGAAAAACAAACTACTTGTGATTTGGTTTAATTTGATTTTATGTTAATTTAGTATAATGTAACCACTTATCACACCATTGATTATAGAGGATATGATATTAAATAGGAGGATGTGAAGGATATGTATTTGGGTAGAAGGTTAGAAAGTAGTCTAGTATTGTCTTGCTTATAGTAGTTGGTGTTTGTCATTATACTAGTGGTATTATTATTGATTACTGTATTTTAATTATCGCACTATTGTATTATTATTATTTTCCTTCTTTTTGATAGACTTGCACACTACCTATGTGTTACCCTATATTTTCTTCACTATCTCTGTTGTACATGGATTTACTATCGAGGGTTTTTCGGAACAACATTTCTACATGCATGAGATAGTGGTAAGATTTACATACATTTTACCTTCTCCGATCCTCACTTATAAAATTTCATTATCGACATCGTTCATGACTTATCACATTTTGTGTTATTTCATTGGGAAGCACTATTTAATTGTTGCATGTTACCAAAATATAAAAAAAAATACTTCGAAACACTTGTTATATATTTTGTGTTGTAGAGACCTTACAAAAGAATTTAATATAAAAATAAAAGAAACCAAACCGAGGGAGGGAAAATGAGATAAAAATCCAACTTTTATTGGTTTAATTTTATTTTATTTAAATAATTTAAAAATTAATCTGGTTTAATAAAAGTCAAAGTCAAGGGCATTTTGGTACTTCAGTTTGTGCACTACTCTGTGGACAAGTGTTTAAAATATAAAGAAGTAAATATTTATTATAAATATACAAAAAATAATTTTAACTATATATATATATATTATAATTTTTTGGTCAAAAAGGATTTAAATAAACCGATTTAGTTCTACTTGACATTAGTTATTGTGCTCTACCTGTGTTTGTTAGATGTTTGACAAGTAAATGAAAATCTTTTTGTTTTTTTTTTGGTTAAAATCTTTTTTTAGGAACATGAAATAGAAATTTTTTTCATAAAAAAATATGATTTAGGTTTTCTATACACTTTGTGTGTATTGTGGATTAGCTGGCTTCCACACCGTAGAATGGCAACGACCCTTCTCTTCGTTTAACGAAAGAATCTTTCTTTAACACTACTTGACTTTTTGCAGTTTTTCTCTTTGGTACATTTGGTCCACCATTGCTCCATACATTAAAATCTTTTCAAAATAATATCGTGGAAACATGAAATATTATTATTTTATAGAAGAATTATTTAATTAGTAAATTAATATTTACCAATTTAAAGAATGTTTTGAGATTTAATAAAAGTTAATTTTGATTATATCATTTGGTGATGAAGTCTCGAGGAATTCAAAACGACATTCATGATTTTAAGATTATGATTAATAATTTCGATTACCTCAATAAAATGAATATTAATGGCCTGTTAGATTATCCGGGTGAAAATGATATATGTTTAGAAATTCAAAGCTTAGAAGAAATTGTGGATATTATCGGAGAAAATAATGTCGAAGATGAAGTTAAAGAAGATATAAATTCCAAAGGAACCAGTTATGCATAAGGAAACACTTATCGCGTCTAGAACTCTTCACAATTTGTTAATGCAGTTTGAAAAGATAACACCGGAACGTTTGGATGCAATAAGAAAAGCTATAGATGAGTTTCAATTAGATTTAAATTTTAATTAAAAAAAGACACTATAATCATATTTCACTAAAGTCTTAGATATTTTTGTATTTTAAAGAATTATTAATTTATGGGATCATGTATTTATGTAGGGATATTTTGAAAATATATTATTTTATCGAATTCAGTGATTTTTTTCAACTAGCCCAAGTCGAGATCGAAAAAAAATATTATCTTAGAGAGTTTATTAATCTACCGAGTATTAGTTTATAGAGTTTCTACCGTATTAAAAAAGTGAAGGGTCGTTTGATTCATAGATATAGGATAACAATTTAGGATAGTCGTACTTGAAATTATTCAGTTCTGTATTTGATTGAATTTTTATTTTCAATATATCTAATTTTTTTTTTTTTAAATGCAATATAGATGGTGTCAATCGGTGCTTTAAAAGGCAGAGCGGGGTGCGAGGCAAGACGTTTTATACCGTATGGGGTAAGGCGTAAGCCTCGAAACATGGGCTGTCAATCAGTATTTTAAAAAGCAGAACGGGGGTGCGAGGCGAAGCGTTTTATACAATATGGGGTGAGGCGTAAGCCTCGAGATATGGGGCGTAAGTCTCATGAATCTACGGGGCATACATCTTATGTATATTCAATTTTATAATTTTATCACTAAGAAAATAAGGAAAAGTAAAACTTTCGATGATTTTACAAATAAATTTTAATAAATAATCAATAATATAAAAAAATATATATAATTATTATTTAAGAAATGTATTAATCACCAATAACATAGATCAAAGTATTATAATTACTATTTGAGAAAGGTAACAACTAACAACACAAAACGTGATAATAGCCAAAATAATCTTTAAAACAAAATCATCATTCATCTTCACATTTCCTAGTCCTTTTCACCCTCAATTATTATTTGCACCGATTATTGTTTACATATTTTAAACTAGAAGGATAAAAAGTGTAAGAATAACAAAAAATTGAATTGTTTATATATTTTAAACGAGAAGAAGGATAAAAAATGTAAGAGTAACAAAAATTTGAATTAAGTTGTCTCAGAAACATAGTGCTATAAAAGCTCTATCCTATAGACACGATTATCTAAAAAATTGTCTATAGCAATGTTATTTTCTATGAGAGTTTAACTATACATTTTAGAAAAAAATAACTACAACCTGAAAAAACATGATGGCATAAAATATAAGAATCATTACATCAATAATTAAAAAATACGATTTAAAACAAAACTGGTTCAAAAACCAAAATCAATAAATAATAATGTCTGGGACGTATGTTTTTACATCAAGAATTTACGTTTCTAAGACTTATGCCCTATGAATCTACGCCTTTAATTTACACCCCGGAGTATTTTTGAAACGCCCCACCCTAAAAATATTTTTGAAAACACGTGTCAACAAAAGTAATCCAAGTAGCAGATCCACAGGAGCGAGCCAAGCTCCGTGGAAGTGGCTGCATCAGCAATTGCAACTTATTTTCAAAGTCCTTGAACTGACCCTTGGTATTTATTTGGAGTCTTGTGAATGCAAACCGGGCATGCTATCCAAGCAGAAATGATATTTTCGACTCAACAAAATTGAGAAAACAATCATCATAAATCGTCTTGACAAAATGTTGATCAAAGTCAATACTTCAGTAAAAAACAACTATAAACAAATAAACAACTAAGCGCTCCAATCAAAGCAACAACCTCGAGACCCAAATCATTGGTCCTAGTAGATCATAATCAATATTGTGAAGCTAATGGCGCTGACAGAAATCTAATATGAACCCGTTTACCAATAGTGTTGACCGAAGCCAACCTTTTCAACACAAAAACTCCAAACTGGGAAAAACTCACCCAAAACTCTCTCAAATGCCTCGGGAACCAATCCACTTACTCCGACAAGCCACAAAACACAACACAGAAACTATAAGAAGGGAAAAACAGTAAAAACACACAAAAACAAGCAAATGACCATGGGAGTCATTACAAAGAATGAAATCAAGAAATATCAATAATCTCTCGTAATCACTAGGGATAGCAATGTGACATAATGTCGTTAATAGACTTCAAAGAAAAAATGTCGAACTCAAATATGAAATTCATCCCAAAAGGAAAAATAGATTAAAAAAACATAACAACATTGAAATAACAAAAACGTGATTCAATAGTGTATTCAAATCAGAATACACAATCTAGGCTATGATGCCATTATTGATTAATTAAAGGAGCAAGAACAATGGATTGTGTATCTTATAAATTATAATCGTAGCGAAAATCGTTGATTTTGTTAACAAACGAATTTGTCCTAAGCCCACATTATATAAAGTTATGATTCCACAAATTAAAAGTCTTGTGTGTTCTTCCTTTGAGAAGAAGAGAGATCTAAAGAAAATTGGTTATTCGAAAAGCCCTTCTGCACTTTTAATATGACAGAGAAAAACATTCATAAGAAGTTAGTGCGAACTGAAAAACTTACTTTAGTTTTTCTCCAGTAACTTTCTTCATTTTTATCTCTTCTAAATGGATCGAATCATACCAGTCCACATGGGTGACCCACCACTTTAACTCAATACCCAACAAGTTTTAGGGGGTCGTTTGGATAAGCTTTTAAAGTGATTTAAAAGTCAAAACACAAGCCTGCCTACCTTTGATTTTTGACCTTTTTTTTTACTTTTTAAGCCTAAAGTAAACACACTATGTCTTTGCCCAACACTTGCTTAAAATTCAAAAGCACTTAAAAATAAGTTAATCCAAACATCCTCTAAATTTCTTAAGCCTCTTTATAGTTAAGTTTATATTACATTTTGATATGATTGAATTATTGGTAGAGAACTATAATGATCTTTCGAGCATGATAGAGCTATATATGACTTTGTATAGATCATCAGGTTGGTGTTTTTGCTTCTCCTTGAATAAGATATTTATGAAGTAAAGAGCTTCCTTTCATTCGCTTCGCAGGAGCCGCACAACACATAGCTGAAAGTCAGAGGGTCCATACTACCTACCTAACCCTTCACTCCGAGGGACCGTAGATCGGAATTTTTTGAAGCATCCCCCAAACTGCGCCTACAGGTAAACAGACAACTATTATTTATGAGAAATCTAGGAAGAGTTGCGCCTCCCACTACCACCACTAAGATTAAGATGCCAAATAAAAATAGTTTATTTATGCAAGTTGTTTTCATCCTTGAGGTTTAAATTACCTTCCAGTTTATTTTCCTCTTTTTCTTAGTTTTCACACTTCTTTTTTGGTTAAAAGGATGCATTTGTGCTATGTCGTGTCTTTCAAAAGACTGGGGAACCATGAGATTTTGACGGAGAGAGTTCCCACATGATTGTGGTTATAACCCTTTTGATGGTTCTTATGACTTCTGCCATATTGCTCCTACTTTTTTAGGTTTCTTAATCTTCATTCCGTTCATTTCTTATCTCTTTCAACCTGTCATTAGCTATGTTGCTCAAACTCTCCAAAAAAAAAAAAAATAATGCCGGTATCTGATCTTCCAAAATTTGGAGGAGAATCCGAGGTTATTAGATGTATTGCTAATCTACAGAAAAAAGATTGTGATGAAGAGGACATGGATATATGCATTGATGAAGCTTTCATAATATGTTTAGTTTTCAGATCAAAGAAAATCAATGGCTGGCTTAATTTCACTAAAATTGGCACAAGGAAACCGGTACTAATGGACAGTGCAGTGCTCCTTTTGGTATGAACTGATCTGATTGCAGAAATGGCACTAACAGCAAGGAAGCAAATAAGTTCCATGAGCTTCAGAATTGGGACTTTGATTTGTGCTAGGTAAAGTCTAGCAAGTCAAATCAACACTAGGCTCAAAGTTTTTTCTTCTAAAAAATAATTATCAGCACGTCACTACGACTCTTGACAAAAATCCAATACGTACACCTATAGACTGAAGCTGCTGCAAATGCCGTCTGTATACTCTTGATGATGAACGGCATCAGTAAATTAAGTTGTGCATTTTGAGCTGGAAGCTTTACCAATTCCCTTCAAAAGCAGTATAGTCCAAGCATGTAAAGCCAAATAGAATACACACTTTACTGATATATCCTTTTCTATCTTGATGAATATTGTAATTGTCTGAGTTGCAGAAATGTAGGAAACTAGGAATATTTTTCTTCCATATTGGTATGTGGTCATGTAGTGCTTAATCTTCTAAAATTTGTAATAATTGGGATTGCATGTTCTAGGTTTGCATTTTTTTTCATTTGGGAGTTCTCACATGAAATGCTTTATTTGGGAGTTCAATTTTGTTGTTTCCGTAAGAAGCAGCTCAAAACAAAAAAGTTCAAATGCCAAATACCGAACCAATCCGAACTATTTAGGTTGGATTTGGATTGTAATTTCTCAACTGAAAATCAAAAATTCCAAGCCGAAGCTTTCATATCCAATCTGTATTGCCTTAACGCCCACCCCTAGCGGCAATCAGATCTAGTCAACTTTCAAAGATCATTTGCATACATATTACATTTTCATTTACCTTTGTGTTCATAGGATCTAAACCCGTTCTGCAAAGGTCAAAAGCTGTGGATAACCTGGCTCTATTGTTTCACATTTCTCCAGGGAGCATTGTGTCTCCTGGCAGATCACATACAGCAATACCCTAAAGAGAATATGGACTCAGTCAACTGGGGAAAACACAAAATTTAAAAGACTAATACCAGTGGCTTAGTACTCACCACCCTGAGGAGAGGGGAAAAAACAAAGAAAGTAAAACACATTCTCACCTCTCCTGTAAGATGCGCGACACATCTCTTCTCAGCAAGCAACTCATCTTCTGACTGCAAAACCGTAGACAAACACCAGATTAATTAACTGCTTCATGAATGTCTATGCGAAAGCACGGAATTGGAGCTTTTTGGCTTTATATGTTTGACATGCTCCCTGCCAATCTAATCTTCGAAGTGCCATCAAATGACATTTTTCTTATGAAAGAAAAGAAGAGTTCCACAATCCAAGAGAAAGGAAGATAACCTTCTTCATTCGACTTCGGAGGTAGTCATCCATTAATACATCCTTGACAAGTTCATAGTCACCATCACCCTGCAAGCATAAGTATATTAGACCCGATATTGATTTGCACAAAAAACACCAGATGAAACTGGGAACTGAGGAAAATAACTAACTTTTGATCTGCATGGCATGCTGAAAACTATATCCTCTGCAATCCCATAAGGATTTCCATTGGTGTACACCTACATTATCAGATCTAATTAATAGGAAACTCATAAATAACCATCATATACCATGCAACCGGAAAATAAGGAGCCATAAAACTAGTTACTCTATATCATAACAGATATGGTTGGATTAAATGTTTATAAGTTTATTCAATAAAAATATGGCTTCCATTTCAGCTAATTATGCCTATTTGATCAGGATAAAGTCTGTGGCTGTGGGATGCCACTGAGCTCCTTTGTGATAATAAGTAAAAGATTTGGCATAAATACACACACACACACACACAAAAAGCAGAGGCAACGCTGAGGGTTCATCCGCACATGCATCCAGTATATAAGTCGATAAACCTCCATGTGGAATTAAAAAAAAGAACAAAGCAAAACTCATCCACCTTCTAATAACAGTATTTCCTGAAACCTGGGTGGGCCGGTGGGTGGGTTAGGGGGAACCAATATTTAGTATGCTCATTTCCTATAATAGATCATTGAAGTCACTAATAGACAACTTAATTCTCTTACAAAGAAGAATTCATAAGCTTACGCCAGTGGAGAACCAATCGCCTTCTGGTGTAGGAGTCACAAGAGACCTCATTGCATCAACAACTGATACAGCAGTCGACGCAGCAGAAGATCTTCCCCATTTCTGAATAAGTACACCACCTCTCTGGGGATCAACGCCCAAGTATTAGAGACTCTTTTGGCAAAAACACATGACAGTCACTCACAAAAGAAAATCTCTGAAGTTTGAGACCATACCTTTTGAATCTTTTCAGTGAACTCTTCCTCTAACCATTTAGAGTCTCTAATGACGTCTTTGACCGGAAAACCATTAATTTTTGCATTCAAAAAGTCTGGAACCTGATAGCAAGAAACTGATCTAACTTATAGCAGGAACAGTAAGCAAGTGAAAATAGCTTTGGCACCAGTGAATGAGAATCTTATCAGAAACCTGAGTAGTCGAATGGTTTCCCCAGATGGTCATATTAGATACTTTGTCATAGAAGACTCCAGCTTTCAGAGCAAGCTGCACAACCATAAAACTGTATCTTACCTTTTGTGTTCACCATGTAAAAGAGCCTGCTAAACCATATGATGGCTTACCTGGCATTTTGCTCGATTTTCATCTAATCTTGTCAATGCATGAAAATTCTTTGCAGGTATGTCTGGAGCATTTTTCAAACAAATCAATGCACTAGAGAGGAATAGCAAGATATTAGCAATGAACATAGAGGGGTATAAAAGGAGATTTGGCATACAGTGAAACACTATATTACTTGGTATTACAAGGGTTTCCCACTACAATCACTTTGACATTACGAGATGCAACAGCATTGAGAGCTTTTCCCTGTAATGATTTGGCAAAAGATATGAAAAACTTTACTCAACATGTTAACTCTAGCTTATGAGGATAACAACTAGAAGAAGATACGAAGATACCTGCTCAGCAAAGATTTGCCCATTTATATCCAATAAGCCAGCTCGTTCCATTCCAGGACCTCGAGGCTTTGCTCCAATGAGAAGTGCCCATTCAGCATCCTGGAACACCTCATAAGGATCTATGCCTATGCTGACCTCCTTAAGCAACGGAAACAAGGAATCCTCTAGTTCCATAGCAACTCCTGAATGGTGACATCTAACCGTTAGTAAAGCAGAAATTCATCAGCTGTTATCAACAGAAGTAGGAATTCCATCCTTTTCCTACAGTTAGTGAGAATGAATATCATAGAAAGCAAGCGGAGCAAAGAGCTGAAAGTTGCGAAACCCATACAAACTACTATAAATAAGAATATGAACATTCTTTATCGAATGTCAGACAACAAGCACATTTTAATTTTATTTTAATAATGTTTGTTTGGAAGTGCTTAAATCATCTGACCATATAAAGATAGCTAAAACAATTCATCCTACAGCTAAGTTACAAACATACCGTCCGTCTACCCCCACACCCACAAAAAATGAAAGGAAGATAAGAGAAAAGAGGAAACAACATATTTATGTCCGTGAAGGATCCTCCAAAAATGTAGATGCTGATGGTATAGGGAAAATACCTACCTTCAAGGGCTTGGATCGACCGCTCAGACCCCAATAATTTTAATGCAATTGGTTGATCTGGTCCAAAAACTTCACCTGATGCAAGCTGGAAAAATTGAAACCATTACGTACTTTCCCAGGCTTTATGAGACTGATTAAAAAGCTTCTGAAATTTTCACCTATGAAGAAATGGTTCATAAGAACAAACACAATGGTGCTAGATAGCATAAGTTCAAACCGTTAATTCATACTTTAAGGTCATTAATAGATGAACTGTGAGTGCAGCAATCAGCTTGATCCATTTGAAAGGATATTAGATAACAAAAAGAACCCGGTCCGGTATGCATTCAAGCCAAGCAGGTAATTGAATAGAAAGATTCTCTACATGGTGAGAACTGACTTTAGATAATAAATGAGTTTCTGCAACAATAGTATCCCAAGAACGTGGTCACGCTTTACTGATGCTGGTGTGCGGATGCATATTAAATTTGACTCTAATAATCGGGTTATCACGAGAGCACATGACTGATCTATTACTGTCTAAATGATACAGTCTGGAAAATTAATCAAGTAATATGCTCAATATTTGTTACAATTGCGCTCTTAACAAAGAAATTTGTACATCGTTTGCGTTGTGGTTGTAGTAAAAAAACTAGCACTCATTAAAAATAATGGGGAAAAGGGCTTCTTACTTTAAAAAGAAGATGATTAGCGATCATTCCGGCAGCACCAGAAACAGAGACATTTATCAGCTTCTTCCAAGAACTTGTCTCTTCTTCCTGTTGAAAAAAGTTAATTCTTAAAATACAATACTAACTAAAAGCCGAAGATAGTTTCTGCTTGACTATTCACTTACTATAACTTTAAATTTTGGTAAACTGCAGATATGTCAGCTGCATTTCATAATGAGCTAGCTTTGGTTTTGAGTATACATAATCCAAAACCAATTACTAATCCAACATACAACAGTTGTACAGTGTGTTTCCTTCTTCTTTCAATAAGAAACTCTACATATTGTTTTTGGACCATTTGCGACTTAACTATTGACACTCCTTAATGAAAATCCTGACTCCACTACTACTGATTAGGGTCGATAAAGAATGTTAGTAGGTGATTTCTTTCTCATATGTGTTGCGCAGAGTATATATTAGAGAGAGACAAAATGATAGATGTAAGAAAGTGAAATGGTCCAGGGTGACCTGAATTTCATTATTACGAATTTTAGAAGAAAAGAGAAGGTAACTTACAGCTTTGAGATCATAAGTAAGACAGAAAACACCAAAGCATTCAGCTTTTTTAATTGGCTCCTTCGCCACCGGCACTGGTGCTTGAACTTCACTGGGACAATAAAACAAAGGTGTTAAAAAAGGTTACTTTTTTTACACAAGTAGTAAGGGACGAAGAAAAATGAACATACTTAGAGATAACAGAGCAGCATATTTTACTTCTTCGGAAAGGAGTTAGTGATAATCGAGGCTTGTGGATTGATACATGGAAAAGTTGTGAAGAATAAAGAGATGCGGATTTAGTGAGTGAAGAAGAAGGAATAAACTCTGCCACCGCCATGGCAGCAGAGCAGAGTATGTTGAGAGTATAATTTGATAGAGAGAGGACAGAGAGAAGCTAAGTTTTGTGGTTTTTGGAGGGAGAATGACACATACCACACTTGTCACCTTATCTCATCTCATATATACCCGCTTCCTCTTCACATTTTTTTTTTTTTTTTTTTTTTGGTAATTCCTCTTCACATTATTATTATTATTATTATAATAAAAATTATTACTATTATTTTAATTTTAAATTTTCCATACTTTAGTCATCTCTACCTCAATGCCTGTTAAAAATGTCCTAAATGAATTTCTCAACGTTCTAACAATAATAGCTCTACAATCAATCACGATGATTAAGATCAAAACTTTAATCAATTTCCACAAATCAACCCCTCTCCTTCTCCTCCTCTTCGAATTTTTTTTTAGATTTTACGTGGGAACTAGTCATGGGGATAACTTATCTTATCATGTATATGGGATAACTTTTTTTTTTTTTGATTTCCCACCTAGTGTCCGGAGCCCACATTGAAGCTCCGACTAAATTCGGATCGCGCTCTGCAGGGCCCATTCGGGGTGGAGCTCCCAACAAGATTATTTCTGTACCCAGGGCTCGAACCCGAGACTTCTGGTTAAGGGTGAAGCACTCCCATCAGTGCACCACAACCCATGTTGGTGTATATGGGATAACTTATCCCATCACTATGGTATAAATGGTGGGATAAGTTATCCCAAACAAGACACAAATTTTTTATCCATCACTATTTTCTTATCCCATAACTATTTATTTTTATCCCTCACACTAAACGACCCTCATATTCTAGCACTTTTTTGAGAAAACAACGGATATTTTGCACTTGCACTAATAACTCTAAAGGGGATATGAACAATAACAAATATTGTCAACAACACTAAAAGTCTCTCCTCTGGACTCACTCCTCCCCCTTCTGCTTCTCGAGGCGGAGGCAGTGGAAGTGGCGAAAATGGTCATAAGTTTATGCCATGTGCAAATATCAAATGAGAAGGTGTGTGACGGATGGTCTGTTAGCTACTTATTTTTCAGTAAAAAAATAATCTTAGATCATGTGTTGTGACGGATGGTCTGTTAGCTCCTTAGTATTCATACTGTATTCTGCATCTTTTTTCTTGATGTATATTTGAGCGCTAGTCGACCTCGTTAATCCTCGTGTTGCGGTAGCTAATATTCCGGAGATTAAGGGTGAGCTTATTGGCGTCTGTAGTTGACTCGTCTCCTTTTGTATATTTGTGATTAGTCTTTTGTATTTCGAAACAATATGTATATTTCTTGTATATGACTAGTCTATACTTATTTTTTATGGTAGCTTTGCACTAGCATCCACCAGGTTTTGAGATGGATCTTGTATTTTTGTTCTTGTTCGAGGGTTGTGTATGTGTGTATATATATATATATTCTCTTATTTACGTTATTTCTACCTTTAACCTATTTTAGTATGCTTCTGTCTATTTCCTCTGCTCCCTAGGCCCATTATTGTTTGTTTCGAACCAAGAGTTAGCTTCCTACTGGTGAGATTTAATAGGTGTCATAATGACCCAATTTTTGAATTGTAACAATATGTCACGTCAATTTATCCATTATTATGACAAGAAAAATGAGCAAAGAATTGATTCATGGTGCAAATCCATCACCATTGAAAAGTGCTCCAAGTCCCTCCCACCACACTTACCCTAATCTTGGGTTCATTGTATATGTCTTTAATTCCTTAGTATGCTCTACAAGTACACTTTCAGCCTTTAAGCATCTCCATAGAACACACTCGATAGTTTTTCGCATGTCCTTTTTTGGTCAATAAACATCATGTGTAAGTTTTCTTTTCTCTCTTTGTACTGTTCCACAAGTATCTTCACCCAATGAATGACTTTTGTAGTTGATCATCCTGACATAAATTCGAATCGGTTCTCAACAATAGACATGCTCCTCCTCATCGTCATCTCTACCATTCTTTTACATAGTTTTAAAGTGTGACTGTGCAACTTGATACCCCTATGTATATAGTTGTTGCAATTTTGAATGTCATCATTGTTCTTCTATAATGGAACCATGGTACTTTACCTCTATTACTCAGACATTTTTTTTGTTCTTAAAATAACATTAAATAACTCAGGCAGTCACTCCGGTATTGTCTTTTCTGTGCTCTTCCAACATTCCATTGGGATATTGTCTTGTCCAATCGTGCTTCCCCTACTCATTCTACGAATAACACCCTTAACCTCATCAACCATCATACCCCTACTATATCCAAAATCACGATAACTCACAGAGTGCTTTAAATCTCCCACACCCCATCACAATGTCTTTGTCTTTCTCTTCATTTAAGAGTTTATGAAAGCATGACTGACATCTCTTTTTAATAAGTGTCTCATCCAACAAAACTTTGTCATGCTCTTTTAAAATTTTCATACAAAATAAGCTTAAGTCATATAAAGACCCTAAAAGTTGTCCGCATATTTCACTTTGATATTTTATTTAGGATTTGTTCCTATTGAACACTTTCATTGTTCAAAATAAGTACCTATTAGACACTTTTTGTTAATATGGCAAGGAAGGTGCAATACACATACATTAAGCACGTAGAAACATACTTTTAATTATTATTTTTTAAATCTCTTCCTTCTTCCTTAGCCATAACTTCTTCCAACACCACCATTATTGCTACCGTTGCCGCTGATGTTTCCACTACCACCATCCACCCTTCTCTTTTCTTCAGGCACCTCTCGTTCTCTCTCACCTATGCCACTTTCAACAGGAAAGCACCATTACTATTTCATTCTCTATTTTCTTTAAATCTGACGGAGACTATGATCTTATTCACCAGAAAAAATGGAAATTCACACAATGACTACTCTATTTCTTCCTCCCTTCTTTTTTTTCTTCCTGAAAAATAAATATTTGTACCCCGAATATATCAGATCTAAAATAATAAAAAAAATGAATCACCTCTCTTTCCTCATCTCTCCATGTTTTGCTTAGATGATTATGTAGTCAATGGTTACATTGGTATCTAAAATTATAGGTGGTTCATGTATTAATTAACTTTTATGTACAAATAATTTGCAATTTTTAACTTTAAAAAAAATCAGATTTGAAAAAAGAAATGGTTGGATTATGAGGATTGGAAGGTGACAACGACAATGGCTAGTGGACGGGGCGACATTTTGAATAAAGGATTTTCACCTTTTTCACTTGTTGACCCACCTGTCGAGTTCTCTGGCTCATCAAAGTTGAAGACGAGACGCGGTGATCAAATTGAGGCATTTCCCAAGTTTCTGCTCAATTCATGAGATGAATTAATTGATCAGGATATTAACACATGCAACTAATTCCTAAGCATGCCATGAATCATTAGATCTGTAGTTGGATCGACTGAGACTTCAGATTTCCTTTATTTTTTCCCCTCAAAATTCCATATATACGTCATTGGTTGTCAATTTGCCACGTCATCGCGAATGTATTACACACATTTTATATTTTTAGCTGATTGTAAGAAAAGTGCTCAAAAAGTTCAAATCCGAATGGATAGAGGTGTTCAATAGGTTCAAGGGTATTTCGAATCTTGATCAAATAACGTAGCATGAAATCGCGCCAAGCATAATATACCTAGTTATAAATATACCTCGTAGAAGATGTAAGTGTAGAATTTTCATAGTATGAAAACATAAGTGTTCAATTTTAAATAAAAAATGTATTTGAGTTGAGTGTAATTACATGAATAATTAATCTGTTAATAAAAAAATAGACAGAATAAATAAAAAGTGAAGTAGTTGATTTGAACACGAGAAAATGCCATAAATAGTCCCTTAACTATAAAAGTAGGTCTAAAATGGTCCCTTAACTATACTTTTGTGGGATTTAGTCCTTCAACTATTCAAAAACTTATCAGATTTGGTCACTTAACTATACATTTATCGGTTTTTGTCATTTAACTATACATTTATTGGTTTTAGTCCTTTATATATTAAAAATTTATCAGGTTTGATCTATGTCCATTTATTATACAAATAACTTAGGTTTATATTAACGGAATCCATGTCTTGAGAAATTAAATCCTTTAGCCATTTATTCAATTGTTTCTCTCTCCCCACTACTTTTACTTCAAATTACCCTTATACAAAGAACCTTAACCTCAACGATTCAAAATAAAGTTCACGATGAAAGAAAATACAAGTCATTATTTTATTCAACAGACGACAAAATGAAGTATATTAATGCTACTAATGACTAGAATATGTTAAACTTTATTATAAAAAGAAAAAAATTATTACCCATTGAATTCAAAATATGTACTCCAACGACTTTACTGAAGGAAATTTGTTTAATTTTTCAGAAGTTGAAATTTATAAAATGGTAGATTTGTAACTATTTTTTTAGTTTTTTTTAAATAAATTGATTTTATTATTCTATTCATTTTATTTTACGTAGAGAAATAAAGTAATAAGATCACATTCTTATTTTTCTTTTGTATGAAAAATAAAATTAAAAAAATCCGCGCTGATTATGAACCGTTAACCGAGGGAACATAACATATTCATGTCATTAGCAACAATTATATGCTTCTTTTTGTCCTTCATTGAATAGAATTAGGACTTATATCTTATTTCCTCATTAATTTTATTTTGAATCGTCGAGGTTATTGTTCTTTTCATAAAAGTAATTTGAAGAAAAAGTAGTGGAGATAAAGAAACAACTTAAAAAATAGGTTAAAGATTTAATTTAATGAAGAGTTCCATTATAAACATAAGCTATTTGTATAAAAAAATTGACAAAGACCAAACCTGATAAGTTTTTGAATATTTAAATGACTAAAACCGATAAGTGTATAGTTAAGGGACCAAAACTGATAAGCTTTTGAATATTTAAAAGACTAAAATTGGTAAGTGTAAAGTTAAGATACTAAAATTGATAAGTTTTTGATTAATTAAAGGACTAAATCCAATAAAAATATAGTTAAAAAATTATTTTAGACCTACTCATATAATTAAATAAGACTATGACATTTATTTTACTTTAAATTACGACCAAAATGTAATAAGAGAGAGCAGACAAATTTTCAAATCATTCCTCAGACCTCAATTTAATTACACTTCACCTTTAAGTTCACAACTATCCTGCACCGTTGATTAATTTGCAAATCCAACGGCTATAATTCGCGATCCGCGTCACTCCATCTAAACCAATAAGAACGTTCGACCGAACCATTATATAAACGAACCCCTCCCTTCATTTTCCTCACCAAATTCATATTCATCTCCTCCTCAAATATACCCTCACTTTCTCTAGCTTTGCAAACAATGGCACCAAAGGCCGAGAAGAAACCAGCGGAGAAGAAGCCAGCCGCAGAGAAGGCACCAGCAGAGAAGAAGCCAAAAGCAGGGAAGAAGCTTCCCAAGGATGGCGCAGCAGCTGCAGGAGACAAGAAGAAAAAGAGGGTTAAGAAGTCGGTGGAAACCTACAAGATCTACATTTTCAAAGTGCTGAAACAGGTTCACCCTGACATTGGTATCTCTAGCAAGGCTATGGGTATTATGAACAGCTTTATCAATGACATTTTTGAGAAACTTGCTCAAGAGTCTTCTCGTCTTGCTCGCTATAACAAGAAGCCTACTATTACTTCTCGGGAGATTCAGACTGCTGTCAGATTGGTGCTCCCTGGTGAATTGGCTAAGCATGCTGTATCTGAGGGTACAAAGGCTGTTACCAAATTTACCAGCTCTTAATCAGTCTTAGGGTTGTGTTTATCTATTGTCTTGATTTGATTAGGGGTTATGTTTTATCTATAGTCTTGGTTAGGGTTTGTAGATGTAAAAAAATGTGTCATTAGGGTTTCTATTGAACATTATGACAACTATTCATAGCTATTCCTTGAATGAAGAATTTTAAATTTTCTCTGTTAAATTTCCTTATTAAATTTGCTGGGTGTGTTGTTGTTGTTGTAAATTTCCTTGTTCAGTTTCAACTCTTTTGTCTGATGAGTCTCCAATGCTGCTGTTCTATTGTTACTGAGCTGGCTGTTCAATCTCGACATGTTGCTTGTCAGAGAATTAACCCTTCTACAGCCTTGACGTCCCTTTGGTGACTCTGGTGTCTGTTGATTTTTCGATTACTGAAATGTTTCTACTTTCTTTTCCAATTTCTAAGGCACTAAAATTTTCAGTCACAAAAGTTTGGTTTTAGTAGCTTCTATTATTTTCATTTTCATTTTGTTCTAATTAATTGACATGATTTGGTCTAGATTATACAAGGAAGTTTTTTTTTTTTTTTTGGTTGTTTATGTTATATGCATATAATCCTTTGTTTCAAAAGTCCTTGGTGTCCAACTGGGAGAGACTGGTGGATGAGTACTCTATGTTTGTTGTTTTAGTCGAACACATTAGCTTGCTGGTCAACTAGTACTAGGTCTTGTTTTGTGTATAAGTTCTTACTCTATTGTGTTCACCAAGAATGATAATTTGATGACACATACTCTTTGTAAGTACAAAATCCATCATTAGAACTTGGAAGACATGAAGAGTATTTACATACAGACATATTGATCCTGGAATCATAAAGCACCCTGCATTTGTTTCCCCCGGAAACTCAAAACAGTTGTCAAAGAGGCTCAAACTAGATAATATAATTTTTGATTAGTCCTTCAATCTGACATAACTGGATTAGCTAGTACTGTTAATTTTGCTGGTTTGATTTCCAAACCCTTATACAGTTTGGTCATGAATTCTAGTTTTCCTATTAGAGAACTAGACTGAGAATTTACTTGTCTGGTCTGCTTAGGGATTTCCGTATGAGAAGTTCTACATGGTTCAGTCAATTTAAGTGTGTCCAGGATTAAAACCAAATTTACTTGGTTAGGATGTGACTTGATAGGTGATGTAAATATTTTTGTGTATTTGTTTATGTGAGCACATTTTGCTTAGTGGTTGCTCAGTCTTCTGTTTATTCAGAAAATGTATTGGGATTCAAGGATGAAAAACATTTGTCAAGGTAATATAAAGAATTGGTCAAGGATGAGCATTTCAAGATCTTAATTTTTATTTATTTTTACCTACGATCATGAATGTCTATGTCAATCCAATATCTCTCCCCTGCTTTTATGTCACATTTGTAGAATTTTGATAGGACATTTGAGTGTTCAGTAATGTTTGATCTTTGGATGTGGCACTGGATGTGCACAGTGTTTATTAAGGTAAAATTAATTATTTGAAGTTTGAAAGAGGGATAAGGTCTTCTAATATCAATTATGTGTGATGTTTATTAAATATTGTGTTGTTTGTGTACTTTCCAAAAGACAAATAGATTCGCTGTTTGTGTGTGTAGACACTGAAATTGATTAGGTAATTGTTGCAGGACTACTTTGTTGTTGTTTTGGTAGGGAGTTGCAGCTTTTATAGTGAATAAATATCTTGGGACAGCAGCTAAGAGACTCATCATTGGAACCTCCCTTCAGTTGCTGTTATTAGCCATTACTGAGCTTGCCCACATTGCCTTAAACAGTTCTTGGCCTTATTTTCTCAGACTATTTTAACTTCGTGTTGGAGACATTTCCATAAGGGTTGCTGTTAGATCTAAAGGGAAGTACATGACACTGTTATAGTCTTCTTTCTATCCTTATTTTGAATGTCTTTAGTACCCATATCTCTCATTGTTCATTATCTTAACATATGCCTTTTTTCTCAAAACTTATGTTTCTATTTTCTTTTCTTGCATCACCTACTTTTTTTTATTCTTTATCCATTTTGTCCGACCAAATTATACCTATTAAGATTTGTCAGTATTGACATATTATGAAGTTGTAATACACTCTAAGAATTTGATATTTTGGGTAGTGATGGTTTTATACCAGCCTGTACTAGGAAGCTATGTTACTCGGACCCTCCAAAAATGCCGTTATTGCGTGTTGGATCCTTCAAAATACATAGCTTTTGGAGGATCCGGCACACACCTGGCGGTATTTTTGAAGAGTCCAAGCAAACATAGGTAGGAAGCATGTACCAATCTATTATGGCATATGAAGATGAAATATGGAAAGTCCCATGTCCTTGTGGGGAAACAACCATTGGACCAGATCTGCGATAACAATGAGATTTTTTTGTGTAATTATCTCCTGTTTTTCTTCATTTATGTTGTAACAAATAATATAGTGCATCTATCTTACACATGTTTTCCTTCTATCTTTCTAGTAGGAATCCTTGTGGCCTTATTTATACTACATAATGGGATCTAAATAACACGTTTGAAGGGTGGGTTTTTCATTCAGCAAGGACCTGAAAATTCTCTGTTGTAAAAAAAATTATTTGTAGAAAATAAAGATAATGGTCACTAGAGACATAGGAAAAAAAGAACAAAATGGATCGAAGTGTGAGATTTATATGTTTGTGTAGACTAGAAATAAGTTTATGATTTGGACAAAACTCTGTTAGAGAAGTTCTAATGTGCCTTAGAAGACAAATTGTCTACTATTGGAATAAAATGGACGTCAATAAAGTGTAAAGTCTAAGAGGCTGTAGTGTATCTTAGCCATTTTTCTTTCTTGATTGATGGCTGAATGTGATGAAATCTAGCTTTGAAGACATGCAAGTCCATGTCCTCTCTCATTCCCTTTTTCATTATATTTTTCCGACTTCTTTTGCCAATGCATTAAAATGAAGGATATAAAGTTAAAGTAGAGGTCTTTCCTCTCTAAGCTGAAAATCAGTGTTAGTAGCAAAATGGAGAAAAATATTTGGAATATGATTGAGGTGGATATAAAAGTTTTTTAGATTAATGGAAGTTTGAGTTTTTGAAGATCCTAATCTTATCCTAGGCAGAAATAAGAATACTTGAAATAGGTGAAGCTAGGCTGACATCCTATTGTGGATGTTATCTTGTTCATTTGGATTTTTTGCTCCTTCTAGTATTGTCTGTCAAAGTGGTTACATATATTTATTATTTGTACATATAAGGAGAAAACAAGGAGAAAATGATCATCAATGTATTGGGGCTGCTTTAGTTGACAGTTACAGTCTGTAATGTATGTGAAAAGGTGACATATTTGGTCCAAAGCTCTAAATGTAGCAGAATTTTCAAAAAAAGGTGTTAAAGTTACCATTTTTGTCCATGAACTCATGTGCCAACACTTAGTCAGTTTATGGTTGCGAGTTGCGACAATGAGACAGACAGTCAAGCACGAACGGATCGAGCAACAACGACAATGGCCTTTGAGACAAAGGCATCAAAATAGGTACTTCCCGATGAGTATTTTCGGACAACTGAATCCAAAGTGACACTTCAAACCTGAAAGTTTTCAATGTTGTTTCCATTAAAGATGGTCGTTGGGAAGGTAAGAGGGATGAGAAGAGCCGAATAGGAGGTCCCCGATGGGAAATTTTCTGGTGATTTTGCTGTTGCTGATTTCTTGGCCAAAAAGCCCTTTTTGCTTTTCCAGTGATGAAAATTGTAGGTTTTCCCCAGATGATTTAGTGGTAGTTCTTGGATTTTGATGTGTTTTTCAGCATGGGGTCAATGGTGGTGGAAAGGGAGGTTTGTTTCATATAGAAGGGTAGTAGTAGATGGAGGTAGAAGACGAGAAGAGGGGGGGAGGGGGGGGAGTGAAGGTTGCCAGTTGATTATTGGTGTTTTTTTCGGGGAGGAAGGTACTGGTGATTAAGGTCGCCAGTGAGCGTGGTTGTTTTGGGTGATGGTGAGGTTGCTTACATGTTATTGCCAAGCTCACATGAAAATTTTGTTAGATTTGACGGCCCTTTTTACAAATTCTATCAGATTTAGGGCTTCAAACCAAACTTGTTACCTTTCCATATACAGTAAGGACTGTATTTATCAAGGAGATACATCAAGGACCATTTTGATCATTTTCTTGATAACAGGCTATGTCTGTTTATGTCGTGTGGGCCTTTTGAGTGAGAAGGTAATCTGGCTTTGGCTTTGGTACCGCGCCTTCTTAGGTTAGCCTATGAAAAAAGGAGGAGAACTCTTGAAGTGCAGGATTAGAAAGCTGAAGATTAAGAAGAGAAGGCTAAGCATAACAATTACGTAGATAATACTTTGTTGGTTAAATAATACCACCTTCTGTCCCTTGTCTTGTCTTGACACAATTGGTGTTGTCTATAATAGAGATTAAGAAAAAAAAGTGTGAATGGGTTATTGTATATGATGTTCTTGGAGTTGCATTAAAATAATTGGTATTGTGAAAGAAGTATGAAAATGTGATATTGCACTCAGAATCATGCGAATGAGGTTTTTTTTTTCTTTTTTGAGAAAGCTAAAGTTAAAATGGTCGCCCTCACTTTTACCAATTTGATCCCTACAAAAAAAGAAGAGAGTTTTGTATTATAATTTAAAGATTAGAAGATTGTAAAGATTTCTGTTTATGTATGTCAAGCTTTAGCAACAGGTCAAAGTTGAAAGAAGGTCTAATAAAATAGAAGAGAGTTTAATGCAAGATTAGCTTTTAAGTTCTGGAATGTTTTTCAGAAGCATTCTTGTGGAGTTTAAATTAGAACATTACATCCTCTGGAATTGTGATATTCCTATCTTTGTACAAACCCAGTTTCTATCTGCAATCTGTTGCTTCAAATTCATGCATGAACTCTGGCATAAAAGAACTTACTTTTATGTTTTAGATTTCATTGCAATGACTTAATGAAGTGAATATATATATCTATGGTTGAAGGTTCTGGAGCCGGGTTGGTGGGTTCAGAGTTCTGAATGATCAGATTGAGCAACCAGTAAACTCAGATGGGGGCTAGTAAGCAGTCTGATTGTTTGGAAGTATAATATGAAAGAAAACATATTTGACAAAATGCTGTTTATGTAATGCAACTTGAAAACCTTCACTTAATATCATTCCAATATAAAACTTTGATTAGAGTGCTACATTTATGTTTTCTTGGCATCTGTACAGATAATATTATTTCCATGGTTATACATTGCATCAACTGCCTTCTATATGGTTACGTCTTCTAATGTTTCTTCCTCTTTTAGGGTTTTAAACTGTATAATTACATTTGCTTCAATAATATTCCACAATTCATGCTTCCAAGTCCTCTTTTAGGATATCCTCTATGAGACGGCTTGCTGACATTTTTGTTTCCACAATCTCAATCTCAATCTCTCCTCTTGCTTTGTGTTTTGTCATTATTTTCTAGAATCCAGATAGGGAAAGATGATCAAGCTTGGGCCTCAGGTGACATTTCAAGGAAGCCTCTAAGAACAGGTTAGATTTGACACATCAAGTTGTCTTTCTCTGCAGGTTTGCTAGACTGTTTATAGCTGTGTGAAAGTAGGGAGGTTCCTTCAGTGGCAACAATATTGTTACCAGTTACCACCATCTCTATTTCAAGCAGGAAAGCTAGGGAAAAAAAATCTGCCATCTACTTTTGTTTCTAACTTTTCGCAACATCTGAACCAACCATAGATTTCTTGAAAACAGGGTGGGGGTGGGGGGTTATTCTTCAAATACTTGAGGTTCTGCTTCTAGAAAACATCTAAGAACCCTGTGAACATTCATCAAGTAACATAATTTGATTTAATTAAATGCTTTGTGGAATGTGAATCAGTTTCTTGTTCGGTTTGAAACTTTGGCTGATACCCATTACAGTGAGAGTTGGTTCCATCAAATTAATTGGACTTCATCTTTTCCTCCTTTTGGTAACAGTCTGCTGATGGCTGTTAAATATCTATAAAACTATTACTCACAAATAATTTCTTATTATCATTTTTATTTTTGCTGTGATATTGTTAGATAACTTGTACTATCTTAAAGCAACTGCTGACTATTATTATAATCTTCTATCTATCTATCTATCTAAATCAATATGTTTCCAAGAATTCCGCGTATCTTTTCCTTTGATGAAGAAAGTCTCAATTCCAGTGCTACATCTGCGACAACCTTTCGATGACCTATGTTGAAGGGATATCTATCTAATCCGATCGATTGCGTAAAGCCCTTTTTTTCATTCCTTCAAAGACCAGATCTAAGTCCTGTCTCCACCGGGTCATCAAGTGATTAGCCAGCTCAATCCATTTTTCCATCCGATGATCTTCACCCTAGGACTGACTCTGTTCGACCTGCCTTGATTGCCTAGCTAATGCTACCGTCGATTCCTTTACCAGAGTTGGGGCTCGGTTCTCTGTTTTGAGCATAGCGTTAAGCGACTCTTTCTATCATTCGGAAAAGTGGCCTAGCTACTTTTCATCAATAAGAGCCAAGACAAGATCATCATAGTCGGATGAGTCATCTTTCTCTATCCCGTCACGAGCAATCGAATTTTTGGAAATGTGAAAGAAATTTTCGGTTAGAGAGCTCATTTCCATCCTTAAAAACAACCATCCTTAAAAACAACCATCCATCCATCCTTAAAAACAACCATCCATCCATCCATCCATCCTTAAAAACAGTGACTTCCTAACTTGTATGTTAAATTACTAAATACCCCAACTAAAAACACTCAATTTAGTATATTTTCTATATTATATTATAAGTAGATACATTTTCACATTGAAGGCCCGGAACTATCACATCTTTTCTTCGCAGATGATCTTATATCATGCTTATCTGATTCATAGCACTGGTTCGTCTTCTCCTTCTCTAGTTAACGTGTTTTACAAGTTCTGTCAATGTGATCTCTATCTTTTTAAAGTAGAGAGCACTACTTTTTGAAAGCAAAATGATCTATAATCCCCTTAATATTGACTACTTTGCAACCTCGTCCTTAAACAGTTCTTGGCATTCTTTTCTCAGACTATTTTAACTTCGTGTTGGAGACATTTCCATCAGTGTCGCTGTTAGAACTACTACCACTGCTAACGCTGTCATATACTTTCTATGGATGTTTCTGTCACTAACCAGGTTACTTCTTTATGCTTCTTGGTCTTGCCACTAATTTTGCATGAAGTAAAAATATTATTAATAAAAGGACAAAATCTAGCAACAAAAATTAATATGATCTATCCAAATATTATATTCATCAAAATAATTACAGTACATTACATTATGAACAATCCATAACGTCCATCCAACCAAGATGTAAGTAAAAATTAGTTGATTTATAATATTTATAATGCTGATTGAGGTAAGTCGACCAAACCGGCCAATTGTCTTCTGCCCAAGAGCCTTACAAAAATACATATTCTACAAATACCACCCAATCATCTGTAAAAATAGGAATCTCATGGGTGCACCAAAAAAAGGGGTCTATGCAGGTACATTAAGTTTCAGTTGTGTTCATAAATTATTGGTTTCTATGCAGGTACATTGAGTTTTACGATGTTATGTCTGTGCCAATGGCTATTGCTTTATCTGGTCGCTTGCTTTTTGGCCAACCAGTCATGGTAAAACCTTCTGAAGCGGAAAAGAACCTTGTTTAGTCAACCGCGCCTGGTGCTGGATCAGGGTTGGCAGGGGCAAATGCTGCCTCAGAGAGAACTTTATGTAGGAAATCTTCATTTTAACATGACAGAGTTACAACTCAGATAGGTAACAAGACTGACATCTCTTTATCTGCGTATAGTAACAAAGCACTAGAATATTGACTTATCATGTGCATTACATATAATGGTGGAGGTTTAAATACACAATATTCTGCGATGCTGATCTACCTTTACTTGTAGAATATAACATGCTGAAGAACAAATTAACGTTATAGAGAAAATAAAGTTTAGGCAAACACAAATGTGGGCGTATGTATCAAATACTTCACCCACATACACCCATGTATGTGTTTGCCTGAACTTTATTCCTCTATAACACTGTTCTGTTATTCAGCATGTATAATTGACTTTTTCAACGTCCTTGCTACAGTAAAACCCATCTCTGACAAACGTTTTCAGTGTTTTGGACGGCGAAAGGCGACAAGGGCCTGCCTTGCCTCGCGGCGAGGCGAGCGGCAAGGCGCTCGCCTTTTTGAATTGAGGCGCCAATTAATACCAAAAATTAAAAATATTTAATTGCATATATAAATATCCAGAATCTCAATAGTAATAATATATATTACCAAATAATTCAATTCAAAAACTAATAGTAGATACTACTATTCATGGACAAATAAATACTATATTAATTACTATAAAACTAAATTAAGTAGGGAAGAAATAATTATAGAAGGATTAAATTTTTATTTTTTTTAAATATAGACAGCAGTGAGCAGACAGCAGTGACAGTGAACAACAAAAACAGAGCAGTGAGCACTGAGCAGTTAGCACTCGGTCCGATTCACAAATCTTATCAGCAACAAGAAACTGAAGAGAAGAAAAGAAGAAAAGAAGAGAAGAAGAAAAGAAGAGAAGAAGAAGAAGAAGTCGAGAAAAACTGAAAAGAAGAAAAAAAAGAGGTCATACCTGGCAGCAGACTCGCGCGAAGGAGAAGAAGACGATCGACCTTGAGGAGAAGAGGAGAAGAAGACACGACTGGCGACTGATGAAAGTTTGAAAAAAAATCCTAATTTTGACTAATATTATTAAGTCAGACCTTTTTAAAAATTTTTAAAAAAAAGGCGCCGCCTCGCCTCGCCATATTGGCGCCCTACGTCGCCTATTTGACTTCGCCTCGCCACACCGTGAAAAGGCGTGAGAGCCTCGCCCTTATCGCCTTTGGCGAAAGGCGAGCGCCTTTCACAACACTGAACATTTTATTTTCTGTTTCTAAGGGCCTGCTTGACTTTGCTTAAAAAAAAGTAGCTTTCCAAAAATAGTTTTTAAAAAGTCAAACTTCAGTAACTTTTAAGTTAAAAATGAAAAGTAGGGATACCTACTTTTAACTTCTAACTTTTTTTCAAGTTGTTTTTAAAATATCCAAACACTCTCGAGAGCTGAAAAACACTCTTAAGCCAAACACCCTCTAATTTTCCATTATGTCTGTTGTATTCAAATTTTTGAAGCTTTTGGGCCAGTAGAGCTTGCTCAATTACCTACAGATCCTGAAACAGGACATTGCAAAGGATTTGGGTTTGTCCAAGTTAGTATTTAGTGAACTGCAATATTTCTTTTCAGTATATATTGTCTGTCATTATTTTATTTCTTTTTGTAATGCCTATATGTCTTAATTTGGGTTCATCTTAGTTTGCTCAACTTGAACATGCAAAGGCATCACAAAGTTGGAATTCCAAGCTTGAGATTGCGGGTCGCACCATCAAGGTATGTCTATAGGCTGAACTTGTTAATGATATATAATTTCTGTAGATCTTGCTTCTCTGAATACTGTTGGATGACAGTATTACTGAGCCTTGACTGGCTATTTTGGTTCAATGCAGGTTTCATCCGTTACTGAAGATGTTGGAGTACAAGATGCTGGAGCTAAAACTGCTGATTTTGATGATGATGAAGGAGGTGGCTTGGTGAGTTTGCTCCCAAATCATTATAGCGAAGGACCTTGCAAGCCATCTTTTCCCTTAAATAGGTTAGATACTTCATAAGGTATGAGCATGATGGAGGTGGTAAAAGGTCCATCCATGTGTATTGTGTTTGTGTTAGACATGACTTGAGAAAAACAATTTCAGCATGTGCTAGGTTGCTGCACCATCATTGTCCTCTCTCTCTCCCCCTATTTGATATTGAAATTCACCAACTTGTACTTTCTTCCAATCTCTCCATGATATAGGATCATGCCAAATTTCCAATCACACTAACTTCTAACACCCAAGCAGAGAAGCAATTCTATAGAAAATATAGCTTGTAAAAGATATAGGTATATTATCCTAAACATTAAAAAACACAATTAGACAAAGGCTAACAAGTCTCTCCAAACTTTGACAAACTAAAAGGATCATTTTCCATAAAATGCAAATTGAATTTGAAACCTTGGCTCGACCTAGAAAGATTCACCTTACCTCTTGAATCCAAAACAAAGTTATCCATCTGTCAAAACACAGTCTCTAGCAACTTCATTGACTTCTTCAATGACATGGTAAATTGCACAAGTTATACATTTCAGCAAGTTGGAAATTTCCTTCAACCTCTGCATAGTTATTTCATTTGGCTTGGGGAGATCATTAACGTGTTGGACAAGCATAACATTATCCGACTCCACAATCAACTTTTTTGCATGTGACTCTCATTTCTTGCATTGGTTCAACCCATGCATCAAGGCCTCAAGTCTAGCAATCGCATCGTCTTGAACCTCAATATCACCCCTTTAGCTACTTAAACACAATCCTTTTTCATCTCGGAAGACACCACTAAATTGTCCTTGTGAGAAATATAGGAGAAATATATTATTGAAATTGTGTATCTACATTATTACATTGAGACCCTATTTATAGACACTACATTGGACTCCTTTTCAAATTAGGATTCCTAATCCTATGACTCCTTTTCCAATTAGGATTCCTATTCCTATTCTAAGTAGGATTTATATATTTATTCATATTCTAACACTCCCCCTCAAGCTGGAGCATACAAATCATATGTACCTAGCTTGTTACATATATAATTAATTTGACTCCTTTTCCAATTAGGATTCCTATTCCTATTCTAAGTAGGATTTATATATTTATTCATATTCTAACACTCCCCCTCAAGCTGGAGCATACAAATCATATGTACCTAGCTTGTTACATATATAATTAATTTGACTCCTTTTCCAATTAGGATTCCTATTCCTATTCTAAGTAGGATTTATATATTTATTCATATTCTAACACTCCCCCTCAAGCTGGAGCATACAAATCATATGTACCTAGCTTGTTACATATATAATTAATTTGACTCCTTTTCCAATTAGGATTCCTATTCCTATTCTAAGTAGGATTTATATATTTATTCATATTCTAACACTCCCCCTCAAGCTGGAGCATACAAATCATATGTACCTAGCTTGTTACATATATAATTAATTTGACTCCTTTTCCAATTAGGATTCCTATTCCTATTCTAAGTAGGATTTATATATTTATTCATATTCTAACACTCCCCCTCAAGCTGGAGCATACAAAT
>JAJONR010007457.1:0-31128 GCA_029582245.1 Solanum etuberosum
ATTATCCTTATTTAGAAGGGGAAGTTGTGATCAACGAACATACCTCCAAAAGTTGTACGGTACAATTCTACCAAGCACACAAATAAGGGTGTATTTGTAGTTTCAACGGACAAACTGATTCTTTATTCATAAAATCACGTGATGTTACTTAGTACAGTTGTCTTCCCATAGTTAACTCATTCCCACCATCTCCATATCACAATCTAGACTATTCTTTATGAAGTTGCCTAATGAAGCTCTTGAAATTGTAGAGAAATTACCATCAAAATTGTGTTTTGTCGTTCTTAATTTGATTCTCTTCTTAATTTCTTCGGTGTTTTCTTTATTTAGAGAAAATTAATAAATTTACTCTTTCCCATTGTTGCAATTTCCCACCATAATTTAAAAAATTACAACACGGAGAAAGAGTAAATACAGTTCAAGTAACAATCTCTTTTTGAAGTTCAAATTTTAGTTGTATCAAGTATGTGTGATTATTTCTCTGTTTTAACTTTTCCTTGGGTTGTATCATACATGTGTGATTG
This sequence comes from Solanum etuberosum, assembly GCA_029582245.1. Classification (NCBI taxonomy): domain Eukaryota; kingdom Viridiplantae; phylum Streptophyta; class Magnoliopsida; order Solanales; family Solanaceae; genus Solanum; species Solanum etuberosum. The sequence goes on from JAJONR010007457.1 coordinate 525, forward strand.
TATTTTGTTTTCTTCTTCTTTCTCTTGAATCCTTTCTAATTTATTTTACTCATTCTTGGTTTTCTTCTTATTTTTAGTATTTTGGTCCACAAAAGATTTATAATTTGCTAAACCGAATGAATTTTATTAGAAGATCATTGATATGATTAAGCGATTAAGTATCTTTTGCAATTACTATATTTCGGTCTAAATATGATATATACTGAAAGTTCATGAAATTGACTATCTCGATTACCTACTTATGTGATTGTGGCAGATATGAATAGTGAAACTGGTTATCTCCATTATGATTGTGATAGACATGAATAGAAAAATATTTAAAACTTATTCACATATAACTGGTCCTTTTCCACAAATTGAATTATATGGCATTTTCTTCATAGTTTGGTATGTGCACAGACATTGACATTTTGTGCAGAATGGTTTCTTCATTGTCCTATGTTGAATAATCTATAAATTGGATAAGTAATCTAACGGTGAACAACTATTACCTTCTAATTTATCCATTATCCGATGCTTAAAATACTTAGGGGTCGTTTGGTGTGAGAGATAGAAATAAATAGTTCTGAGGTTAAAAGAATAGTCTATGGATAAAATTAACTTACCCCACCGTTTATACCATAGTGATAAGATAAATTATATTCCATATATGGAGGGATAACTAATCCCAGGATAATTAATCTCGAGATAATATGTTCTCAATCAAACGGCCCCTTATTGATATGCCTTGATTCAGGATACAGAGACATTTTACAGTAGTAGTGATCACTCTTTAAGAAGTAAGGAGGGTAGTCATGCCGATTTTGGATGTTTTTGATCGCCTCAATGTTCTAGATTCACAAGTCATAAAGCAATGTGTCATTTTTCTTTTAAGTTGTATCAAATAATTTTATAGTTTTACCACATGATCAATTATTGAGTATGACACCGCTCTAGAGATGAACGCAGAAAAAAGACGATCTAAAAGTAACTATGAAAATAATTCATTGAAACTCAACATGTTGGGCCCGTGCTCGCCCGTCTAGTGTGTGTGTATATATATATATTTATATACTAGTTGTAGAACATGTGTTGTATGTATATCTCAAATTAATTATTGTTAATGTTTTAAGATTATATAAATAATATTAAAGTATTTGTGTGATGAATATCGTAAAAGGTAAATACAAGTGTGAGTTGATGAATGATCACTCAATTGGACTGATATTTATTATCAACGCAAAGAACTATCAATTAAAAATTATTTTCAAATTATGAATGTTAATTCAAATATAAATTTGGGGAGAAAAAAGGTTTTGTTTTGTATGTTCTTCAAATATCATTGGATCAAAATAGTGAGTGGATGAATTAGCATAAACCACAGTTTGATTTTAACTCATGAATAGTTCAAAAAAAAGTAAATCAAAATATTACAAGGATTTCAATTAATAAAGAAGAAAAAACAAATAAAATTAACTTATGTGAAAAATACAGTTTGGGTAAAAATCATTAGCATTCTCTTGAAAATATACCAATAATTACAGAAAAAACTAACTTAACTATGATTTGCAACTTTCGAATACATGAAAATATATAACGCCTCATCATCTTCACATTTGATAATCTTTTTAACCATACTTGCAGTCTAGTGTGCTTAGAGGAAAAAAAATGATTGCTACAATTTGTTCACTAATCCTTGCTTGTATGATACAAATGGTTGCAAATCACATTTGAGGTTCTTCAAGAAGAAGAAGAAGGGTAGCAAGCTTAAAATATTCGTAGTTTAAAAATGAGAGAAAATCTCTCTACTTATAACCAACAAATGTTAGTACGAATAGGTGCTAACTGTGGCTTATCAGAAAAGTCACCACCGTTCGAAAAAGTCACAACTCGTCAGAAAAGTCACAACCCTTTGGAAAAGTCACAACTCATCAGAAAAGTAACAACTCTTCGGAAAAGTAACAACTCATTAGAAAAGTCACAACCCTTAACTATGAAAATGTGTCTACTTTTAATATAATATAGAAAATATACTAAATGGAGTGGTTTTAGTTTGGGTATTATAATAATTTAATATTTAAGTTAGGGAGTTCATGTTGTTAAGGTGTATATATATATATATAATACACTAATTTTGATACATGTGTGTTGCACGTGAATATCAAATCATGTAGTACACTATTTTTAAAAATAATCAATATTATTAAACCAAAAATTTAAGTAAACGATTATAACTTAAATAATAAAGTATAAGTTTGTATGAATAATGGATGTAAACATTCTTACGATTACTAACTGTGTGCATACTGAAACTTGTGAAATTAATATCCCAAAACATTTATATTTATTTCTAATATAAAGCTTAGTTATAGATAAGGTGATGTGACAGATCTATATGGCCTCCAACTACATTTATTTTTTTGTCCTTTTAAAATCAATTGTGATGTATAAAAATAAAAGTCACTCTTAAATTCTCTTAATTACACCTCTTAAAAATACCATCTCCTCCCTCCCCTATAATTCATTAATTATTATTGTATTGTTGGAGTTTCTATATATATATATATATATATATATATATATATATATATAAATAAAAACATGTAAGTTAGGAGGTGTTTCAATTCTAATGAACTGTGAACCCACTCAACAACTGCAAATTACACTAGAGTTTTAAAAGAAGAGAAGAATCGAAAACTGAGAAAATTCGTAGTTTAAAAATGTGAGGAAATCCTTCCATTTATGTAACACCTCAGAAGTTGGAAAGTTTAATTAAGGAGAAATTTACAGAAAAAATAGTTGAGTCAGTGGTCTACGAGTCCAACCTACATACCATAGGAAGTCCTCAGGCCGTAGGAAGTGAACCGTAGAACCCAAGTTGAGATTTTAGAAATTAAGCCCCAATAACCCATTATACGATTGACCAGGACGGTCCGTCGAAAGGACTACAGACCGTAGAAATATTCCGTAGAAAGGTCCCAAACTTAGTGATATTTTGAGTTGAAAGTTGAGGTCTACGTATGGGGTCTACGGACCGTAGGAATTTAGACAGTCTGTATGAATGAGTCGTAGAATTTTCCTTTGATTTTAGCCCCAGCCACTCGACCTACGGTTGACCAGTACGACCCGTAGGAATTTCTACGGTCCCTAGGTCGCAACTGTATGACTGACCGACATTTATTTTAAATGGTGTTTTGGTCTTTTCTTAAACCCCTAATTCCTATACTACATCGTTTTGCCTATAAATTAGTCCCTATAACCTATTTTTACCCCTAAATATAACCATTCCCAAAATCAATCTCCCAAATTCCCCAATTCCTGGTTTTCTCTCCGAGGCTCTTAAGGATTATAGGGTTCTTCAAGTTCAAGTCTCCTTTTCATCAATTGCTTCGAGATTCAATATCAAGGTATGTAAGGCTTTATCAATGGTTTCATTCACCAATTGATCCCCAAGGGTTCTGAATCTCTTCAAGTTAATTTCGATTAAGTTTGTTAGGTTTTCTTTCAATTCATCATGGGTTCTATTTGTATGGACTTATTTGTTTGATTTTGATCATATTATGATTATTTAGACTAAATTACATATTTTTCAACTAATTCCATGTGAACCCATGCATTGATCATGATTTTGACTATGAACCCTAATTTACATGAATTTATGAAGAAGTTTGGAAGTTGTGAATGATGTTTTCATGAACTTATGCATGATCTATAAAAATAAAGGATTTATGATCTATGTTTCTATAAGATTGAAGTCAATGAAATTGTGAAAGGTTTTCTCACATATAGGGATCATGGTTTTGGTGAAAAGTTTTCTCACTCCATGATTCAAGATTTAAGGAGCTATTGTATAATGTTTTTAGATTGGATTAGTAACTTAATTGTACTTTTCCATGGATGATAATATGCTTATGTTTATGACTAATTTCACCGAGAGGATATAGAGATGGAGGCTCTTCCATTAGTAGAGGTCGGGTCTCTAGTAGTAATCTCATTGTCCCTAAATATGTTCCCCCGTAGGTTATCTTAAGTGGCATAGCTAGTTGATCCACCTAAGTGAGAAGTTTATGATCCTTGACTTGGCAAGTAAGAATATCTCTTTTCGGTGTGGGAGCAAGACACTGGATTCCGTGTTATAGCTCACACGGTCTATGTCAGTTAATAGTAAATATCTCACAAAAATAACTAAGTTTATTTCAAATGTTTTAATGAAATTTTCCTTATGAATTTAAGTTGCATTGACTATGTTCATGATTTATGATGTCTCCTTAAAGGTTTTTACGATGTTTAGCTTGGTCATGCATTTCATGTTTTCGATTATGTCCTCTTATGATCATGTTTCATGTTTTATTGCATTTCCCTCATACTTAGTACAATGTACTAATGCATAATTATGCCTACATTATTTCACTAATGTAGGGCTTGATGACTCCTCTCCCTCCGTTCGTGGCTAGTTGATCATATATGGATTTTGAAGGCTTGATGAGTCCTCATACTCTGAGGACGATGTTACTTTCTTTCCTATGTCTTTACTTTTATATGTTGTACGTGGTGTATGGATTACGTCCTGACCAATCCTTTTGATGTAATAGAAGGCTTGTCAAGACTATGTTATACTTCCACTTTAACTTGAAACTCCATTATTAATATGAAATGCTTTACTTTGAATATTAGCATGTGCATATGTATGTCAAGTGGCTCATGTAGGGCCTCTCGGGGTCTTATACGCCATGTCACGTCTAGGGTGTACTTTGAGTCATGACAAACTTGGTATTCAGAGTACAAGATTTTAGAAAAGGTCCTAGGATGTCTGACAAACCGAGTTGAGTAGAGTCTTGTTCATAAGTGTGAAGCGCTTCACATTTATGAATAGGAAGCTAAAAAGCGTTTAGGAAACTTCTTCTTTTTCATTACTCTAAAGTCCTGTCATAGAGTCTATCTCTATAAAGATCTTTCTGCTAAACCATATTTGATCCCTTTCAGGATAGGGCCCCTCGAAGAGCTTACGTGAGAAGGAATGTGGGTAACAACTGTCACGCCCTGAGCCTACACCCTAGACGTGGCCAGCACTCGAGAACCATTGTTGGCCCCAATAGAACCCTTGGCCTGGCTTAACTCTAAGCGGAAGACTTACTCATAAATAAGATAAACATTAAAAGGTAAACTTTACTCAACTGTCTCAAAAGATAACTTAGAATGTTTTAGAAATAAACATTCAACTAGACAAAGTGGCAACTCAAGTCTCAATATAAATTAATGCAAATGAAAAGACGTATGAACTATGTCGATCTATCTATGAAGCCTCTAATACTATGAGGAATGTCGGGAAAAAACCACCGATCATCCTAACAAAACTGAATAACAAAACATAATAAAGGGATCCTCCAGAAGCAATGAGGCTCACCAATTGACTATGGAACTCGACTGGATCAACAAAGCGCTGGGTGTTGATCCTGGTTACCTGTATCTACATCATAAAAGATGCAGGTCAAATGGCGTCAGTACATGGAATATACGAGCATGTGAGGGGAAATCTAAAACAAGACATAAGCTTGAACTGGAACTGAAGAAACACTTACCTCGTCTCAACTCAACTCAACTCATTTCAATATAAAGCAGTGATAAAGATGCAATATAAATAAAAGCTTTTAAAACAGTAGACAGAAAACTCAATGCATTGCAAAATACAATATAACTCAGTTTGTATATATAACAATACAAAAATAACTCTATGAGAGATTCTCTAACCGACAACCATCACTATGATCTATGTGATGATACAGCGTCTAGCCCACGCTGCCAGAACTGACCTATACTTTGTTGGGGTATAGAACCTACTAGCTAAGTGGATCCACTAGTCTATGCTAAAAGTCAATAAGGAATCATCTAAAAAGTATGACTCTTTCTACCCACATTGGCTACATGGTTTATGGGGCCTGTGAGTTGTATGAACCCTCCCCCATATCGGTGCTCAATACTACTCCCAAAATATACTAGCTAATATGTTTTTAAAAACATAACTCTTTTGTGGTTTGAGATTATTACTCAAAAATCTTTCTCTTAAAAGAGATGGTACTCAGAACTGCTCATGAAAACTCTTTTGGAAATCGGTGTTTCCTCTTTTCTTAAATGTAAAAACATTTCTCTTGGGAATACTTAGTTCCCATATATCATTTTAAATAAAATGACTCAACTTTACTGTTCCTCAAACTCAATGCTCAAGTCTTAAAATAAGTTCAAAAGATTGTAAAAAAATTTCTTAAAATGACTCGAAGAACTCTCAAGACTTGACTCTTAGCTCTACCTTGAACTTGAATTTATGGATTCAAGGTTATGATTAATGTTTATGAATGATTTCTAGATGTTTAGAATTAGTTTAGAGTAGTTAGAATCAATAGGGAGTGAAGGTACATTTTAGGAGAACTTAGACGGGTAAAACGATGGAAAAAGGGTGGGGGCAGGCGATCCTGGCGCACTGCGGGCGCGGGGCGTCAGCCCCTGAAGTTCAGAGACTCTATTTTTGCACACTGCTGGCGCGCAGCCCCAGACCCTCTGGCGCATCTGGGGCGCGCCGCGCCAGCCCCTCCCAGGTCAACCCGATGAATTTTTTCTTCTCGTTTTCTTACCTTAATTCGACTAGCATCGATTCTTTTTCTCAATTTCTCCTTAGATTCAGTTACCCAATGCAAGTACACGAGAATCTACTCAAAACAACTCTTAAGCTTGATACGATTATCTCAAGAACTCATCAAACCCATCCTTATTCAAGAACGAAAGAAAACTTCAAGAACACTAATCAAGAACTCAAATCCTTCAACTTTCTAGAATGAAATTACGCTAAAAATAACATGATTGGCGTGTGGGTGAACGAACCCAACACTATGAGAACTCACATACCTCTTAGGGAGTAAACCCTTGGCGAAACGACCTTCGATTTCACAAGAAACTTGATGAACGCCTTGACTTTTCTCCTCTTTTCTCTTCTTGAATTCTTTTCTAAAACCCTGGCATAAATTAGGATTGTGTAAACTGAACCAAATCAGTTTAGACCCCTAATTATTTACTAAAAATGAATTAAATCTGATAGGGTAAGAAAAAGACCAAAATACACCTCATATTTTCATGTAACGTTCCTTAACTGGACAGCCCGACTTCAAACGGGAATATCTCCCTCATACGAGCTCAAAAATTAGAAAACTCGGTGGAGTTGGAAAGAGGATTCCAAGACCTTTCATTTGATATCTTATGGGTCATCTAACTCATCTTGTACTGAATATTATGGTCGTTTGCAGTTGACCCTAAACTCATAACTTATGCATAACTTGCGAAATTTCAGATTTTGCTATTTCCAATTTAGTTCTTTCTACTTTTAGCTTTTTCAAATACCGAGGTGTTACAACAACAATACTGAGCCTGAAGTTCCTCAAGTTCCGAATGATCCCTTGGCCGAGCAAGTGACTCATGTTGAATTCGGAGCTGCTTTCAAAGTGTTGGCTCAAGCCATGACGGCCTAAGCCAATATAAAGGTGAATGCTCCCATGAACCCAAATATGGTATAGAAGCGGCAAGGATAAGAAACTTCACTAGGATGAATCCCCGGAGTTTCATGGTTCTAAGGTTGATAAATATCTTCAAAAGTTCATTGATGAGGTTTACAAGATAGTAGGTATCATTGGATTTTCTACGTTTGAGAAGACGGAGTTGGCCGCTTATCAACTCAAGGTTGTTGCATAAGTGTGGTTTGAAAAATGGAAAAGTAAGGGAGGTTGATGCGATTCCTCTTGATTGGAAAAAATTTAAGGGAGCTTTCCTTGATCGTTTCTTTCCTCTTGAAATGAGAGAAGAAAAAGTGATTGAGTTCATTAATTTCCGACAAGGCAATATGCGTGTGAAAGAGTATGCTTTGAATTTCACTCAATCGTCTTAATATGCTCCAACTATGGTTGTTGATTCTAGGACAAGGATGAGTAAGTTCGTGTCGGGTGTGTCTAACATGGTTGTCAATAAATGTTGTACCTCCATGTTGATCAAGGAGATGGATATTTCTAATTTGATGATATCTGCCAAAATAATTGAAGAGGAAAAGCTCAAGAAGAGGGCAAGGGATTCAAAGAGGGAAAGGACCGGTGATGATGACTTTTCTCATTCTAAGTCCGGTGGACAAGGGCGTCCTCAATTCTAGCAAAAGGTTTTTCGGTCAAGGTTCCTCTAATGCTCCCGCTCCTAAGTTCAACAAAGATATGTTGTATAAACCTAAGCCTCAAGGAGGAAACAATGGTAATGGATCTTCTACCCCCGTTTACACTAGGTGCGGTAAGAAAAATGATGGCAACTTTTTAGTCAGTATGGATGGTTGTTTTAAGTGTGGAAAGAGTGGTCACAAGATGTGAGATTTCACATTGCTTGCTACTAAGGGAAGCGATGGTAGGAAAGTTCAACCTAGTGGTTTCGGTTTGGGTGCTCCAAAGCAAAATAGATTGTGTGCTCTTCAGACTCGACAGGATCGTGAGGGTTCTCGGGATGTGGTGACCGGTATGTTGAAAGTCTTTTATCTTGATGTTTATGCTTTACTCTATTCGGGTGCTACCTAATCGTTTCTTAGTCCCTATGTAGCCATGAGATTTGATGTTGGTCCTGAAATCCTCTCTAATCCCTTTCATGTCTCTACTCCCGTGGGTGATGCTATTGTGGCTAAGAGAGTCTATAGAAATTATCCTATTTCCGTTTGTCATAGAGTCACTCATGTTGATCTTGTAGAGCTTGATATGTTAGATTTTGATGTTATTCTTGGGATGGATTGTCTTCATGCATGTTATGCTTCCATAGATTATAGGATCTGATTGGTCACATTCAAAGTTTCGAACGAACCTATCATATCATGGGAAGGGGGAAATTAAATCCTTAAAGGACAGTTTATATCTTATCTGAAAGCTAGGAAAATAATTTCTAAGGGTTACATATATTATCTTGTTCGGGTTAGGGATATGGATTCTCAAATCCCACTCTTGAGTCAGTTCTGATTGTAAAAGAGTTTCTGGAAGTGTTTCCTCATGATCTTCCCGGTGTTCCTCTCGAAAGAGAAATAGACTTTGGTATTGATCTTCTCCCAGATACGCAGCCTATCTCTTTTCCTCCTTATCATATGGCTCCGGCAGAGCTAAAAGAGTTAAAGGACCAATTGAAAGATTTGTTGCATAAGGATTTTATTAGACCGAGTATCTATCCATGGGGTGCTCCGGTGTTATTTCATAGAAAAAGGATGGTTCTCTCCGAATGTGTATTGATTATCGGCAATTGAATAAGGTTACCATTAAGAGTAAATATCATATTCCAAGGATAGATGATTTATTTCATCAACTCCAAGGAGCAAGTTACTTCTCTAAGATTGACCTCTGGTTGGGTTATCACCAATTAAGTGTGAAAGAGAATGACATTCTGAAGACGACTTTTCAAACTCGGTATGGTCACTATGAGTTTTTACTAATTTCTTTTGGTTTAAACAATGCCCCGATGGCATTTATGAATTTGATGAATAGGGTGCTTAAGAAATATCTTGATATGTTTGTGATTGTGTTTATCGATGATATCTTGATTTACTCACAGAGTGAGAATGATCATGTTGAGCACTTGAGGATCGTGTTGCAAATTCTCAAGGACCATGAATTGTATGTTAAGTTTAGCAAGTGTGAGTTTTGGTTAAGGTGTTGCTTTCCTTGGCCATATTTTCTCTAGTGAAAGTATTCAAGTTGATCATAAGAAAACTGAGGTTGTTAAGAATTGGCCTAGACCTTTGTCCGCTTTGGATAGTTACTATAGAAGGTTCGTGGAAGGATGTTCCTCTATTGCTTCACATTTGACGACATTAACTCAAAAGGAGGTAAAATTCTGATGGTTGGAGGCTTGTGAGAAGAGTTTTCAAGAGTTGAAGGATGGACTCACTTAGGCCCCTATTTTGACTTTACCAAAAGGATCAGATGGTTTTGTGGTTTATTATGATGCTTCATAGATTGGTCTTGGTTTGTGTCTTGATGCAACATGGGAAAGTTATTGCTTATGCTTCAAGGCAATTGAAAGTGCATGAGAGAAATTATCTGACTTATGATTTGGAGTTAGCATGGTGTATGCTCTAAATATTTGGAGTAACTTCTTATATGGTGGTCATATAGATGTGTTCACTGACCACAAGAGTTTGAAGTATGTGTTCACTCAAAAGGATTTGAATCTTCGCCAAAGGAGGTGACTTGAGTTGTTGAAGGATTACGACATAAGTGTCCTATATCATCCCAGAAAGGGGAATATGGTGGTGGATGCTCTAAGTCGGTTATGGATGGGTAGTTTTGCTCATGTTGAGGATGATAGGAAGGATTTAGTTCGCGATGTTCACATATTGGCCCGATTGGGTGTTCGGTTGGTTGATTTCTAATGAAGGTGGTGTTGTTGTTCATAATGGTTCAAAACCACCTTTTGTATCGGATATGAAGTCTAAGCAAGGTCTTGATCCGGTATTAGATGACTTGAAGAATTCGGTTTTCAGAAAAGCCATTGAGGCTTTCTCCCAAAGCACAGATGGTGTCCTTTGATACCAAGATCGATTATATATTCTGAATGTTGATGAGTTGAGAAATCAAATTCTGACAGAAACTCATAGTCCTCGGTATTCTATTCACTCGGAAGCCACCAAGATGTACCATGATTTGTGGAAAATCTATCGGTCGAATGAGATGAAGAAGGATATTGCGAAATTTATGGATAAATGTCCGAATTATCAACAAGTGAAAGTTGAGCATCATAAATCTGGTGGTTTGGTTCAACATATTATTATCCCTACATGGAAGTGGGAAGATTTGAATATATACTTCATTATGGACTTACCCCACACTCATTGACAGTTTGAGTCGATTTGGGTCATAGTGGACCGAATGACAAAATCGGTTCACTTTCTTCCCGTTAAGATTTATTCTCATCTGAATATTATGCCAAGATTTATATTCAGGAAATGATAAGGTTGCATGGAGTGTCTTTTTCCATTATCTCCAATCGAGGTACTCAATTTACATCTCAGTTTTGGAAGTCATTTCTAAAGGGCCTTGGTACTCAAGTGAAGCTTAGCACGTCCTTTCATCCTCAAACTGATGGACAAGCCGAGTGTACCATTCAAACCTTTAGAAGACACGTTAAGAGCGTGTGTGATTGATTTCAAAGGAAGTTAGGATGATCATTTGACTTTGATTGGGTTTTCTTATAATAATAGCTATCATTCTAGCATTGGGATGGCACCATTTGAGGCTCTCTATGCCAGGAGGTGTAGGTCTCGTAAGGGGTGGTTTGAACTTAGTGAGGTTTCTTTAATAGGGCCCGATTTGGTGCAAGAGGCTATGGAGAAGGTTCGAATTATTCGTAAGAGGTTGAAAACGGCTCAAAGTCGACAAAAGTATTATTCTGACGTTAGGAGAAGAGAACTAGAATTTGATATTAATGATTGGGTCTACTTGAAAATCTCACTCATGAAGGGTGTCAAGAGGTTTGGAAAGAAAGGGAAGTTTAGTCTCCGTTATGTGGACCCATATCAAATTTTGAGGCGTATTGGCAAAGTTGCTTATGAACTTGAGTTTCCCAATGAGTTAGCATCGGTACATTTGATATTTCATGTCTCTTTGTTGAAGAAGTGTGTGGGAGATCCGACGTCCATAGTACCATTGGAAGGATTAGGAGTTAAAGAGAATCTTTCTTATGAAGAGGTTCCGGTTGAGATTTTAGACAGGAAAGTACGGAAGTTGAGAAATAAGGAAGTTTCTTCGTGAAGGTTCTTTGGAGGAATTAATTATTTGAGGGTGCTACTTGGGAGGTCGAAGCCGATATGATGTCCCGGTATCCTCATATCTTCCCCTCCGCTCCTATTCTAGCTTGAGGTATTAGCTCCCCATGGTTCATTCCTTCGGATTCATGCGTTTTAGCTACTTTCATAGTTATATATGCATGCATGTTCATGCGTTTTAGCTATTCTCATAGTTATATATGCATGCATGTTCATGAAAACTTGATTTTCAATATTATGATTTAACTTGGAGTGATTCTCCATGTTTATGTGCATTTTGATGAAAATTTACATTCATGTTGGGTTGTTAGTTTCTCTCCTACTCTCTTCATGCTGGCTTGAGTCCCACCGAGGACGAATGTTCCCAAGGAGGAGATATTGTAACATCTCAGAAGTTGGAAATCGAATTAAGGAGAAAGTTGCAGAATAATAGCTGAGACAGTGGTCTACGAGTCTAACCTATGAATCACTAGATATTGATGTTTTAATTATTATTGATAAAATATAAGAAAAATTACAAGAATATACTATTTAAGACCTTAACAATATATGTATATACTCTTTTTTATTTATAAAACTAAGTTTTTAATTACAAACATGACAGAATATTTAATTTTTTATTTTTTTAAGAAAAATATTTTAATATTCGATTTATTTCCTTTTGGGGGGGGGGGGATTATGTGCTAAATTTATGGGATTGATAATTATTGTTTACTTTTTGATTTTTCAATCATAATTTTACTCTTTTATATTGTTTTTTTCCCATATCTTGAATTTTCAAGGTTTTTTTGTATATTTTAGTATACGATTAATTTCCTTTTTTTGGGGATTATGTGCTAAATTTATGGTATTGATAATTATTGTTTACTTTTTGGCTTTCCAATCATAATTATAATGTTTTATATTGTTCTTTTTTACCCATATATTGAATTTTTTATATTATTTTTTTGTATATTTTAGTATCCGATTTATTTCCTATTTTTGGGGGTTATGTGCTAAATTTATGAAATTGATAATTATTGTTTACTTTTGGACTTTCCAACCATAATTATACTCTTTATTAATTGTAGTCTTCTCTCACCTCTTTAACATTGTTTTTATACAAATATTTTTTTTCTTTTATTGTGACAAATTTTTTTCTGAAATTTATCTACCTTATTTTTTTTTAAGAAATATTTATTTTTTTATGGCATGACTTAAATAACCATTTAAATATAGAAAGTTTAATAAAGTAATTAAAAACTTGCATATTATATAGATTTCCATACAATTTTGGTGTTAAGTTTTATATATTACACCTCAATATATACCATATAATATATCAAAATTGTGTAAAAGAAATATATGAATCATATAATTTATCAATATTGTATTATCTAAAACACCAAGTTATACCAATATTTAATCATCTTAAATATCAAAATTATATTAACATTGTATCATCTAAAATACCAAAATTATATCAATATTGTATTATGTGAAATACCAATATTATAGCAACATCTGCACTATTTAACAAATTGAACTTGTTGATATTTTTTGTCATTATTTTTTTCTCAAAATGTTAGTTTATAACATAACGAAAAATATTATTTTGATAATATTATCTTTTAAAATTAACACTAGTACAAACTTGAGAACTTGAAATAATTATACTAGAACTATATGACACTATTTACGAATAACATCGAAAATTTCTATTATCAAAATTGTACCATATAATAATACTAACATTGTACCATATAATATATCAATAATTATTGCTACCCCATATAATATACCAATTTAATTGATATTTCGTGTCATTTTATTTTTTTTCAAATGACATTTTATACAAGGGAAACCAACATAAATAATAGAACTAATTACATCATATGATAAAATATGATTCTGAAAAAAAAAATTAATAAACAACGAATAAAATTTAAATCCGCTAATATCATTCAATTAGATTCTTAACTCAACAATGTTAATCCTCATATGGATATTTGATACAAGTTTTCTTGTTGTGATCCTCTATAGGCTATAACACATTTTCTACAATTTACTTTAGATCTCTTGATTATTATTTTTCAATTGGTATATGCGGCACATATCACTCCTCAATCTTGAAATCCACATACCTTCCTGCAATACATTTCCAAAAAAAATTAAAGAACCTACTAAACAACAGTTATAACAATCAAATTTGAAATATACAATCATATTTTTTTTATATCACCAAAAAAATGTTATATACGAAATGGTGTATAATATGGTTAAAAACTTTATTGTTTATGCACACTATCAATTACACCTATTAATCCCAAATTTTTTGTATAAACTTTATTGTTTATGCACCAATTAAAAAAGAACATCATTTTCACCAATTAATTTACTAAAACATATTCACGAGATATGAATCTTATAATAAATCACACACCGTACAAATTAAACCAAAGAATAACTACCAAAAAAACACGGAATTGGTGATTAATAACAACGTAAATTACACAATCAATTACACCAATCAATATAGCCAAATTCAAACGCCTTAATTCATATTGTAACACAAAAAATATATACCCAACACAATAGATTACAAGATGACGATCATGAAAAAAAACTCAAATATAATTAATAAAATCATTAAAAATCACTTCAGAATTACCTGATGCGTCCCATCATCCATTGTGTTGAATTAGGATTGAAAAATTATTGGTATCCATGATTGAACAGTCGCCCAGAATGAGTAGAAAGAGAATTTTATTTTTGTTAAAAAACCTTTTTAAGATGGGAGAGAATATATAAATAATTTGATTAAATCGTGGAAGGTAAAAGAATTGAAGGATATCAGGGAATCTGAGTAAATCGTGGATGACTATTTCTATATTATTTTTCCTATTTCAACGATTTTTTTCCTATATCTACGTTTTTTTTTCTATATTAAACCCTATTTTTGAAAGAAAAAAAATTATTGCTATGTAGACGAAAAAAAATTATTGATATAGTAGTAATTAAGGTACTTAATTTGTATACTTAAGTTTTTTTTCCTAAAATATATATTTCTTATTCTGCTTATTTATTTTATAATAAAACATCACTAACACATATAACCAATTATTATTTTTTACTTTGTTTTAGCTCTTATTAAAGATATATCATGATTTTAAAAAAGAATTTCAAAAAAAAAAAAAAAGATAAAGATTGACAATGTAACGATAAAATAGAAATTTAAAACTATCATTTGACATATGAGGGAAGAATATCTATTATGCAAAGTTGGGGGTTTAAAGGATTTTGATCCTTTATTTAACTGAACAGAAAGTGACTCATTATACGTACTCCATATCGTTAGATTAGTGCAAGTCATGTTCACTTGAAACGACTTGTTAATATTTATTCAAGTAATTAAACAAGATTAAAGTAATAGTTAAACAAATTGATCTCCTCGATAACTAACAAGAATGTATTTGGTTTTCAGACATTTAATGTACTGTTAAACATTTTGCTTCTAAACCGTTAATATAGTATTTGTGTATTGGAATAAGAAATTTATACACATTGAACTCCTCAGAACGAACACGTGTCATATAATATCACAAAAAAGTATCTGTGATGATTCTGTTAATAGAGCGCTCGAATCCAAGACTAATTGGTTAACTTGACCTCGACTCACTACTGAGACAACTATATGGTCCTTATCAAAGAAAAGGCAGAAACTTGTGGCCCGAAATTAGTAAAAAGGCTCATGTTTCAAAGATAGAACAAAAGGACAGATGCACGAGATATATCTATACGGGATTATGCAAAATTACATAAGAACATTAGTTGACACGCATAATGATATTCCTATATGGAATAAGGAGGATGCATATAAAATACAACTAGTAGAACAAGTCAGTTTTCAATAAAATGCCTAGATTGCCCAGTTACTAAAGACAAACTTCAAGCTTTATGAAAGTAATATGTTATCTTTTGGAGGCAAAGAGGGTGTTGTTTTACACTGTATTACAAAGCACTCACATTCATGTGCTTTCTGCCATAGTCCCTCCTAAATGTGTAATAAAGGAGCTGGACAGAATTTTCGTATAGGGAAAGAATAATTCAGACACAAGTGAACATTGGGCATCTCGGGAGAAGGTTTGTCTTTCTAAACATAAAAGAGGGTTAGGTTTCAAATCTTTATTTGAAGTTTCTAAAGCTATGTATGCTAAATTGTGGTGGAGATTTTTGTGGTCTAACTATTTCTGAAATAAATATTACAAAAAGCAAATTCCAACCATGGTGCAATGGCAAGGAAGTCCACAAGTATATTATGGTGGGAGAGTAGAATAATTGTACAACAGAATTTCTAGTGGGAACTAAAAGAGGTACCTCTAGCATTTGGTATGATAACTGTACAATGCTGATCCTATATATCTTCTCCGATCAGATATCCAAACTTGTCATCCTTTATCTAATATTGAGATGTTTATAAATGAAGAAGATGAATTTGTGATATTATGGAGTCAATCATTCCACCTCAGGTGAGTTAAAACTTGGATCATGTATGTTTTTTACTCAATTAGTAAAGGGAAGTTGACAGTGAAGAATGCACGAGTAATTATTAGGAAAGAGGTTGTGACTACAAAGGCTTATAAGTAGTCATGGATAAAAGGCTTGGCTTTAATCTCCTCCTTTGGATGGATACGCTCGAACTGGCAAGGTCCCAATGGCAGCTATCGTGGCCAACTGGAATCTCAATATTTCCCAGTAATGTTCTTGTTGTCCATTACCTTCAAGGGAAACTGTTGACCACCTTTTCTTGAGAGGAGATCGGGCTATGAGTGTGCAGAAATATTATACCAAAACTGCAGAAATTACACTTCACCTTTGATTCAACTAGGACAATCTTTGAAAGAATGATGTGGGACTTCGATGGTAATGATAGGCTAAAGGTAGTATACCTAAGGAGTTAGTGATAGTCACGATTGAAACCCATGGAATATGAGATCTGACAAAGGGTTAGAAGCTTAGGAGAGATACCTAAGGAGTTAGTGATAGTCACGATTGAAACCAAGCGCAACCACTAACTTTCACCAAGAGATACAACTTAAAGAGGGAAAAGGGCAATCCACCCAATATTTTTGTCCAATCATGAAGAAGAAGAAAACGTACCGAGCAAGCAAGCAAGGAGTTGAGCAATAAACGTAGACCCACAATGGTTTTTGCACTCACAAAACACCACTTGTATAAATTTGCCTAATCTGATGTTGATATATTTTATACACATTTATCACTTCAACCATGGACAAGTGATTTATGTATTCACCCAATTTTTTACGTGTTAAAATTGATCACTGTGATGCACACAAAGTGCAGGTTATTAAGGTTTGGGATGGAAAGGGCAAATGTACCCAGTAAGCAGCACCAGCCAAGACAAAAGTCCATCAGCATTTCACTGTGGCACTCACAGGAGATGATTTTCTACAAGTGCAGCAGAGATGGTACCAGACCTTCAACAAGCTGCCAAAGATTATTTTGCACAGGCACAACTTATGAGGAAAATAGCTCTAATCTGGCTATATAACATTAGCTAAGCGCAAGTACAAGAAACTAATGCAGAATAATTCTAGAGGGTATTAGCTACAACTCTTCATACTCGATATCATAAGATTGAGAAATTTGCATGCTAATGCAGGAACAGCACAGAAATCATTAAGGGTACAGCAAATCCAGAAAGTGCCAAAGCAGATAAGTCTCCACAATCCTTCAAATTTAATCAGCTCAATATTCAGAACCACGTTGACACACAAAGCAGAAACCTTACTGCCACACTTCATGTCTTCAAGCTAGACAACTGGCACATTTGCGCAGAAGACCTCATTCTCATTAAGATGGCACTGCATTACAAAGATGCACTAGATTAAGCTCCCAAACACAAATGAACAAATAGGCAACAACTACATAACCCACAGAAGACTACACCTATGCTCAGAAAATACACCAAAAGCAACCAAAAAAAATTGAAGATGAATTATGTTCACCTTTTGTGCCACATAACAAAGAACTATTTTTTATCAGCAAGGTAAACACTATTTGCACCATATCACAAACCTAACTTACTACTCATGGAATAATAAGAGGCGGTTAATCTAGAATTTGGAGTACAAATATACAAATTTATTTCATTTTCTATGACAATCGCTATTTCCACTTCTGAATTTCAGTAAATGCCACACACATCCACTCCCCTCTACAAAAACACCAATGAGGATTCAAACTAGTGACATGTACCAATCACAAATCCCACATTGTAGTACCCTCTCTGTCTAACCAAAGCCATGGAAATTATCCCATCAACTTTATTTTCTTCTCATAGCCATTGTGGTTATGTTCACAATCAGATTAGTCAAAGAAAAACCAAACATTTAACTAGCCAACAAAACTTCAGAACTAAGCATCAAGAAAGACATACTGTATGTAGAAGTATCGATCTGCTCAGGAAGTTCTTTAATATCCACTTCAAACCTCTCCTGAACCTACAGTAGGTATAAAGCACAAGAAAATGCTATCAATGAGGATGGCATTATTAAGCATAACAGAGTGAAAATAGGAGGGTCCGGACTCTCAACCTGATTAAGAACTTCAGAATCTGATGCAGATGACACAAAAGTTATGGCAAGCCCTTTAGTTCCAAATCTACCAGCTCTTCCCACCTACCAATATTATTCAAGATTAAATAATAAGACTCCTTGGATGAAATCAGAACCTAAAACAATGACTGCAAGACAGGCAGGACATACTCTGTGAAGATAAGTATCTGCAGAATCTGGCATGTCATAGTTAATAACAATGTTCACCCTTTCAATGTCTATGCCTCTACCAACCAAATCAGTTGCCACAAGAATTCTCTTGTGCCCTTCCTTGAAACCCTTGTAGCGTGTCAGTCTACCAAGCAGACAAGGCATGAATTAAACTTGCATAACATGTAAACAGAAAGATGTCAACAGCAGCATAGCATGATTTCTATAAGTCACACAAATGTCAGATCAGAGGAAATGACATATGCACAAGTTAATAACTCCACGGGAAGAAAGAGAGATTGAAGTGAGATGCAAAAACATTAAAGGCTGCTTCTGATCCTTGTTCTTGTCACACAACTGATACCACAATCCTCGAGGGAAAACGTGATCTTGTTGGGGACTGACAATCTCATTGACACTAAACTTCTCACAGATAGCATATAAATATTTACTGACACTGATTAAACACAGACTGCATAGGCAGATAACATTAAAGGAGTTGAACGCAAAAGTTAGACAGACCTTTCTTCTTGACTCATGCCAGAGTGGATGCAGATAGATGGAAAATTACACTCCATAAGTAACTTGTTCAACTCTGCTGCTCTGCTCACACTCTTGACAAAAATTACAACTTGGTTGAAGTCCAAAGCATCCAATAGGTCATTCAGCTTCCGGTTTTTCTCCGTCTCACTCAATTTGATGTAGTGCTGCCATCAAATAGAAGTAACTTAAGGAAGATTGTGATAACTAAAAACTAAGGCAAAAGATCTTGCTTCAAGATGTACCTGTACAAGTCCATGCAGGGTCAACTTGGCCTCATCGTCAACATAAATTTCCATTGGCTGAAAGGAATAAAGGTTATAGCAAAGGATATTAGGAGCTTCGTGAGCTAACGGAATCTGATAACGAAATGAACGATGGATGAAGATCCTCCATCTGTGAATTTTCTCCTTGCAGCTTAGAGTAAAAGCACCCAACTAGTCCCCATTCTTGCTCAATGTGTTTATACAGCGCTTATCAAAAAGCTTCCGTTAGAACTCCAAGCATCAAACCCCAGGTTATCCCATTTCAACTAAAGACCTTTCCCACCCCTCTTGACATCTTTAACTATAGGACAAGAACATAGAATACAAAGATTTACGCACAAACTCAAGATAACGAAGAACTACAAGCTTAGTGGAAAACTAGCAGTTCAGCACAGCAACCAGCTCCTGAGACACCTCATCTCTGTTCTCTTCCCCCGGTAAAATTAAGTTTAGACAAAGATTATACCAAATAAATTCACTACTATCGCCTGCAGAAAGCTGAAATTATGGAAATACGGTAGACTTCTAAATTCAAGAACTGGCCACAGGACATTACATCTTGCATGAATTTCTTGCAAACCGGGCGAATCTCCTTGCTGAGAGTTGCAGAAAACATCATGACTTGCTTGTCATGAGGAGTCATCTTGAAGATTTCCTGCACGTCTCTCCTCATGTCTGCATATGTAAAAGATGTACTTGAGAATCAAAACAAAGAAGATAATAGGAATTTTAGCAGTGGCAGTTGGAGAAAAGGCTTAGTTAAGACATACCAAGTGATTCAAGCATCTTGTCACATTCATCTAGTATAAAATGCCTCACATTCCTCAAAGACAGGTCCTTATCTCTTGCCAATGCAAGTATTCTTCCAGGAGTTCCAACAACAATATGAGGGCATTCATTCTTCAGCAGCTCTTTGTGGAGCTTGATGTTGACACCACCATAGAAAACAGCAACCTTGATATCAGGCAGATAAGTGCTGAACCTCTCAAACTCATGACAGATCTGCAGATAGTGTAGTCAGTTAGCAGATTAAACATTTTTTCACAAGTTGAGCAAATTAGATAATCCTCTTAACATTGTGCAAATGTAGAAAAGCAGAAAACTTTACCTGATAAGCTAATTCCCTAGTGTGACATAGAACCAGGGCAGCAACCTGACCAGCAACCGGTTCAATCTGTTGCAGAGTTGAAAGGACAAAAACAGCGGTTTTTCCCATTCCAGATTTAGCTTGGCAAATGACATCCATTCCCAGAATAGCTTGTGGAATGCACTCATGTTGCACTGATGATGAACCAAACACATTGGGGGCAACGAGACCTCAGTTTCAGTTTAAAAATTTTACCATGGTACATCTCCAAATTAGTAGTGATAGGAGTAATTACCTGAAAACAGAAATTAGAAAGAAATTGTCAAGAAAATCCTAATTAGATTATGGTTTAGAATATCAAAAAAAAAAAAAAGAGAACTTCTAATTAGCCACACTCCAAAAACCCTTTAAAAAAATACCAACCCTAAAAGGAAAAATTGAGACCAAACCCTGCTATAGTATGTATTTCTTACAACTTATGATCAAATTCAAACCATACAATAGTTTCTCTCCCTACATATGTTACATAGAAAGCTAACACAAACTCAACATAATAGAAGGATTGAGCCTACAAGTGACTAAAGGTTAATGCATGCCAAAATAAAAGGTTCAGGTAGAAAAGTTAGACCAGACAATCACAATTGCATTAATGCTAATGTCCTCTTATGGGCTCCCGTTACATAGAAAGCTAACAAGCTCAACATAAAATAAAGGATTGACCCTACACAAGTGCATAAAGGTTAATGCAAAAGATTCAGTTGGAAAAGTTAGACCTGACAATCACAATTGTATTAATGCCAAACTCCTCTTATGGGCTCCCTCACTCCTACAAAGACTAGATTCCTCAAACTTCTTATAAAGTTGCAACAAAAATAACCATCGGAGTGGATATCCAATTGGCAAAGAAGGAAATTGATGGAACACGGTCCCACAGGTTTTTCCTTTATAGGGGCAGGTTTGCAGTGGAAGAAAAATACTCTGTATCTCAACATTGGCAAGACATGTAACAGCCAAAAGATTTGGGGAAAAATGCCCAAGGGAACTGCACCATTATAGCTCACCAGACTATCACAAGTTCACAGAACATGACAATTTTATAATGAGATAGATGTGTGAGCATTCTAGGATAGATACAATTAGGAATGTAGATACTGTGGAGTAGATAGGAGTGGCCTCAATAGAGGGGAAGATGCAGGACAAGAGAGTCCTTTAGAACTAGAGGTATTCTAAATCTAACACACATCCATAAATATGTACTACAAGACAAAAGAAAACATTTTTGCAACTACTGATTTTTCATTAAAAGGAATTGGACACGATATCGGACTTGTATGATCCAACTTGCAGTAGTTTTTTCTTCTATTTAGCACAAAAAATACGCCTCCCTTTGATGCTTGATTCAAAAACAAGAGGAAGCTAGGCATGGAATATGCCTTGCACTCAACCTTAAACCCTAAATGCCTGTACTCAACCAATCCAAATACCAAGGATGGAAATATTTTGGTAAAATCAGGCAAACATGTATTAACAACATCTTGCTTGTCAGCTTCAAAGAAAACAAGGTTAAGCACGTGTAGGAAAATGCTCACAACAATAACACCACAAATAAGTTTAACAGTATTAGAAAGCCTATTATTAGTTGGCTATCACTTATCACTTTTTATAGGATAGTACTGAAATCAACATTTTTTGTTCGGAAGGACTAAAAATGCCCAGATACAAGGTAACTTGCCTTCGGACGGATGCTCAAACCCAGAATCAACAATAGCACGCAGCAACTCTGGCTTTAGAAGAAAGTCTCTGAAACCTGAACTGTGAATCCCAACATAACCCCTGCATCCACCAAAAATGACCAGAGTATTTAACACCAAGGAATTGACTTACATGAATCCTCCATATTACACCATACTAGGACCCATTTCTTTTCATTACTAAACAAAATTGACTTCCTAAATTATAAATAATAGTCTGCCCCTACTGCAGCTCAATCACAAACAAGCAAGGCTTGGCTATATTAATCCTCTATATCTATTCCACTCTATCTAGGCCAGTTAGATTCACACCAATAAAGAGAGAACAAAATAAAAAGCTCATTTGTCAAAGCAGTGAAATTTCCAAAGCAGATAAACCACTCCAACATAAAAATACAGACATAACAAAAAAAATCAAATAGGTGTAGTTTACTCATTAAAACCTATAATTTTCAACTCTAAGGAAGTCAAGAACACAAGACAAATAATGGAGATATAGGTTTTTTTCCAGGCAGCAAACAGATTTAACAAAACCAAGAGAAGGAACATATTTCAGTAGCAAATAGACTCTCAAGCAGATACATAATCCTCCATAAATACGAAAACAAAACACATAAAAGCACAAACTTTAATCAATCAACTAACTAGCGAGGGTTAGAATAATGCTTGAACATAGGCTTCGTGAAATTTTTTAGAAAATAGTACCAAAAAACGACCAAAAAAAATAATAATATCAGTAATATAAGCTTGAACTTAAATAAAAATAGTTTCCAATGTATACTAATTAGGAAAAACAGAGCGAAGATCTCACTTTTTGGCCGACTCGCCGTTGACTTTTGTGGCGGAATCAGGAATTTTTTCGTCATCTTCTTCATAGTCGAGAAGCTCCTCCTCATAAGCATCATTCTCCTTGTTTTCTCCCATATTTAGCTTTACTATTACTACTACACATCAAAAATACGCCAGATCCAAAGATCAGTTTCTAAAATCTAAGAAAACAATTGCGAAAAAATTATTGAATACGTGTGTAAAAGAGAGATTTGGTAAGAAAATTGCTTTTACCTTGAAGAATCTCAGAGGGGAAATTAGGATTAGGGCTTCGGAAGCTGCAGAAAAAACGTTAGGAAAATACAAAGAGAAATCGTAAGAGAGCAAAGAGTGATAGGGTTTTGTGATAAGAGGGGTAGATTATAGAAGGGGGATGCTGAATTTTTGTTGACGATTTTATCCTTGGCTCCTTTCCAGAAAAACGAATTTAGTAAGATATTTTGGAAAATCTTTTCACTTCTAAAAAAGTCCCTTTCTTTTGGGAAAATTAGCAAACTAGTCAAAAAAAACTTAACTTAATTAGTAAAAATCTCCATATTTTATAAATATTAGTAAAAATATCAAAATGTCATTATTTTAAAAAAGATTGTGTATCCTAATTTACTTCATATTTTATCTTAATTACACGTTTTCCAATTAATTCTCTCTCATATGTTTAAAAAAAGGGGAATATTTTTTTTCTCTCATATTTTCATCTTCCAATTCGTCTCCATTTTAAAGTCCGCCTCTCTCTCTTCCTTCTTTTTTGTTTCTTTTTTCTTTCAGAAATTGGAAAATACATTTTATAAAGATATTTACACAATCCCTTTGATTAAGGTATGCATCTTTATCTGTTTTTTAAGATTTGTTTTGTGATTTTATTTTTGTTTAAATCGTTCAAAATTATTGTTTGTAGTTGAAATCACGTTTAGGGTTTGATAAACTCTAAATCACTCTCCAATGGCAGAATCTAAGAGAATTACTAAAGGTATTCAACTTAATCAACAATTTTCTAGCGATTTTCCATCATTTAATCTACGTATTACTCAAGAAATAGCGGATAATGTAGGATCCGTTGCTAAAATGATTGAAGAGAGACGATCGAAACATTTACAGGACTCAATCAGTGTGCAAAACCTTCTTCAAATTCAGAACAAAGCTGTAGAATCTTCGTCTACTAGTGGGGAACTTGAAAAGGATGACGAAGAACAAGTGGTTGACGAAGAGGTATTTAATTATTTTGTATGTTCAATAATTTTTTGTGAAGTTGAAGTTGTTAAAATCACAAAAATCATGATTTTTCATAATTTTATGTTAGACTGCAGTTTGATCTAATTTTCTTTGTATTTAAAATCTATTAAGTATGTGTATTGAGATTGAATAGATTTGCAATTGTATATGAATATTGTGTGTTTGTTTGTATGTTTATTGTATTCCCAATTTTATTTTATTTTTGTATTTGTGGATATTTTGTTAGTTTTGATAAAATACCATATATTTGAAATCATCCTTTTCTAGGTATGTACATTGGTAGGTATTCAGTAAATTAAGAGTATTTTTATACTTTAGATAGTGATGTTATTTCAGATTGTATTAATGAATTCTTATTGGATGGTTTCAGTATTCATCATGGTATATTTGTTGTATTTGTGTTGTGTGATTTTATAAGTTAATGTACTTATAGGTTTTTGTATTCATTATGCTCTGTATATCATTTTCTAGTTATGGACATTGTGAGAGTGTTGTTTGTATCCAATTAAGTAAAGATACATATTAACTTATACATTTGTATTCCTTTAAAACAAATAGTGATGATATTTCATATTGTATTCACTCCTTATTATTTGATTGTTTTGTATTCATTATGGCATATTTGTTGTAGTTGTGTTATGAGCTTTACAAGTTACTGTATTTATATGTGTTTGTATTCATTATACTCTGTGTATCATTTTCTAGTTATGGGCATTGCAAGAGTGTTGTTTGTATCCAGTCAAGTTAAGATACATATTAACTTTACACATTTGTATTCATTTTAAACAAACAATGATGATTTTTCAGATTATTTTGAATTTAGTATTCTCATTTATTTATGTATTTGAATTTTTTATTTTCTCTTCTCTTAATGTACATAGGGATTGCGGTATTTATATGCTTACTTATGCCGAGTAGTTTTCTTATGGACAAGAAAATCCAACCGGTAACTTCGATGTATGTTTTTAAGGTCAAGATACGCTGCACTTCTTTGGAACTATGGCCAACAGAAGAATGATGCCGGAGCCATTAGTGATAGTGAGGCACCCCTAAGGCATAACAGGCCTCAGATAGTCCGTGATGATAGTGAAACAATTGAAATACAATAGTTTGTAGTATGGTTAATCTTTCTTTATTCTAAACTATTTTTTCTATTATACATTAAATTTTTTGTAGCAGTTTATTCTGCAAAGTCATCATTTTGATCTTATGAAGTGTTGATTTATTATTAAAAAGTTTTGATACATATTATTGTATTTCATTGATTGCATATGTTGTATTTCTCAATAGAGAATTTAAATACAAATGGTTATGCTTTCAAATACACTAAGATAGGTCGGATTCATTAGCGATCTTTCAAATACGGATACAATTTGTGTTGCCACAATTATTCATACAATCTTAATTAAAATTTGAAGTCATAATGAGTTTACCTAAATTACCAAATTGTAGTATGTATTTGTTAATTCGTTCAATCTCTATTCATCATAGTTGTTTCTCAACAGTTTTTTAGTATTTTAATTACCAAATGTTAGTTTACTTTTTGAATTCATTTTACATATACTGAACTAGAACAATTTTGTATTTAGTCTTGATCATCTTGTATTTAGTCTTCGTAATTATATACCTTGTATTTTATAAATTAAAGACTTATCAGATCAATATAGTTGTATCCACTGTTACTTCCAGAAAAGCAAGTCAATTACACAAGGACAATTTGAAGTAATATATTAAAATGAATACATAATAAATGACAAATACAAACTGGCATCTGAATACATTTCGAAATATAATATTTATTAAAGATGATCAAAACATCAATTACATAAAAATAAGGACAAATAAAATTATCCAACACTTTTCAAAAAAATACAAACATATCTAACTATTTAGTGCGTGGTCCATTCCTGCATGACCGCCTATTATGCCCCTTACATCCACAGGTACTACAAGAATTCTTGTTCTTCTTCCCATATAGCTCACTGTACGATTTATCACGAAACTTCTTTGGTGGCCTACCAGGTAGTTTTTTGAATTTTAGTGGCCTCACTACTTCATTCTCTATATATCCAGGTACATTCCAATCGATTCGATTAGGTAATTGAGTAATTGGATTGTTGTATGTAACAAGTAATGTATTTGGTTTATAAAGCTCAGAACAATACGTTTCAGAATCAAGAAATTTCTTCTTTAAAACAGCCCAAGCATGCGAACATGGTATTTCATCCATTTAAAATCTCCTATATGTACAAGTTTTCCTTTCCAGGCAAACAATAGATGTTATACCTTCATGATGAACACTGTGCACATAATTACTTGTTGCAACTACCTGTTAAACAAAATCAAATCAAATTGCATGATACAAATTTTATAGGAATATAGATTAATGTACGAAATATAAAATAAAATGAAAAAACACAACATACCGTCATACGTATTGATCGTTCTTCATTTTCAGTGAGCATTTTTTGAGCTTTACTAAAATAACAAAATTATATTATTATTTTTTCATTTCACTTATATGCTACGTCCGCCAACATATTTGTATTTGTATATATGTTAAAATACTATTTCTTTACAATGGTGATATTATCTTGTTTTGAATTAAACAGTTTCAAGTGCATTACAATTCTTTTTTAAGTTTGTCAACATATATGTATCCTAAACAAATATTGAAATAGTATTAAGATCAAACACTTACAAAATACATTACATTGATCATATCCTTTTCGATAAGGGATACAATGTAGTTCAATAAACATAAAATAAATAACCAAATAAATAAACGAAAATACAGTACAATTATCGTAAAAAATTGTACCTGCTCCAATTTATTTTCCATAGGGATACAATTTGATTCAAAAAACTAAAAACAAACAGCCAATGAAAAAAACATGTCTTCAAACAATCCATTATTATTTTCGTATTCAACAAGCAAAAAAAATTCAACGAATCCACCAAAACTAATTATTCATACGATGTTCATAATACATACAATTTACAATGAAAATAGATACAGTTTACAATTATGTAAAAAATTTCATATCAAAATTATAATCAGAAACAGATTAAGGATGAAACAATTAACTAATACCTGGTCCAATTTGTATTCCATCAATTTTATCGAACTCCCAGCAGAAAAATCCTTCTCCAAAGCTGCTTGTCAACAATATTTTTTGTCCTATTTCGTTCAAATCTATCTTACCAAATAGAAAAAAATAGATTTTAACCAAAATAAATTGATCAGAGATTGAGTATTTTCAATTGAATCTTGAATATCGATAATGAGAAAATTGATCAACAATGGGGTCGCCGATGAACTATTTAGTTTTGATTTTTGTAACTGATGAGACTTTTAAGCCATTGTTCCTTTTTAAAATTATTCTCTCCCCTAAATTTCTCCTTTCTGTTATTTAACAATTGTATTCTTTCAATTAAAACAAATAATAAAAACTTAAATAAGATACATAATAAACTATTTTTTTGACATTCTTACTAAACATTGAAAGTGTTGATAATGGGTCCTATTAAATGTTAAAATATTGACATTTTGAAAAAAAATCCTTTTCTTTTTCACATAAAGATACTCTTTAGACTTTAGCATTAAGGTCCGCTTGGTAACTAATTAGAGTTATATATGTATTAGTTATGTAAGAAAAATTATACAAGTATTAGTTATACATTTATTAATTAAGCATGATTTAGTTATACGGAGTTTAGTTAGATAGAAATAATAATGTATGAATTATTTCTTATTGAAAGTATGATTTGTTATAAATTAATTATATATATTATTATTATTAAATTATTATTATTATTATTATTATTATTATTATTATTATTATTATGAAGTAACAAAATTTAAAAATCTTTAAAATAGTGTTGAAGTTCTCATCATAAATCTACTTTTCGCAATATTATACGTGGAATTGACTTTTATTTATATTAGAGTTTTAAAAAGAAAAAAAATTGTCAGATGGTTTGATCTAAATAAAAGATCAAGCAATTATAATTTGATTTAGTATATAAGATTATAATAAATGATATCGATTAAATATATTACTCTTTTCTAATCTTGAATCACATCGAAAACACAGATAAAAAATAAAATAAAAAAATAAATTAAAGGATTCAACATCTCATAAAAATTGGAGAAATCTCTCTCTATATATATATCTTTTTATATAAGTGAACAACATTAGGACGAACAATGCAATAAATAGTTGTACTTTCCGGAGACACGTATATGGCCACCCCCGTTCATCATCTCTGTCACTTTTACTTGGATGAATTAGAAGCAGCTTTCAGAAGATCTTCTGGTACGATAATATTGCTCTTCCATGCTTCAAAGTTTGAATTTTTTTTTCTTGATTTTTGTTTAATATGCCTGCAATTATGCTATCTTGATCATTAATTTGATTTTAAAAATATTTTTCATTGCCTAATTGCATCATATTAAAGGAGAAATTCATGTGATTATGTATTTGTGCTCTTCTTGAACTTTTCAAAATTGTGTTTTTTTCAGGCACATGAATGCATGGTCCGACATTTATTTTGAATTATAATTTCTTGTTGGATATTCTATTTGCATGTTATTAAGTGCATGATTTTCACACTAACACACTAATGGTGTTTGATAATATGTCTGAAAGAACAAGACACTATTAATTCTTCCCTTTTTCCATCTTCTTCCTCCGATATTTTTGTTCTGCTCTTTCTCTCTTCCTCCGATATTTTTGTTCTGCTCTTTCTCTCTTCCTGGTCCATTTTATGTTACTTTGTATCTATGAAGTACTTTCTTGCAGGTAACTGTTTCATTTGTGGTTTTAAACCCAAAATTCAAAATTAATTTTTTGAGAATTCATTCAATATGTTGTTTGGATCAAAACTATTGAAGGTTCTCTAAATGCAAAACTTTTTCAAGTTCAATGAGAATAAACAAGTCAGAAATTGAAGTTCCTTGAGGGTATTGTGGGCAACTCTATTGCTTAGTGAGGAATGAACTTTTCACTTCTTGAAAAATAATATAGGCTTTCTTTTTCATTTTAGAGACACTATAGAACCTTGTTTAATCAGCTGATTGGAACAACCCGATATAGCTTTGATAGTTATCTTTGTATCTTCTCCATTGGCGCATTTACAAAATATACTCTTGATTCTATATTCTAGATAGTAATATAATTCCTCTATTCTTATATGTTATTAGAGAATGTTGGAACATCGTTTTAGTTTTCGAGCACCAAGTTCTGAAATATTAATGTTCTCCATTTCAATTGATCCTGCAGTTCTACTTTATGTGCGAAAGTGGAAAACTGAAAAGACATCAACACCCCTTCAGAGAAAGAAGAAGGTATAATCGAATGGTAAAAGGTCCTACATTATCGTGTCAAATGAAGGAACATGACATGTCCCTTGATAGCGTATGTAAAGATTTTAAAACAATCTTATTACACTTATGTGAATATATGAGATTTGTTAACTCAATGAAATGTTATTGTTTCGTGCATGAGTATTTTTAAACATACAGTAATCCACATATTGCTTCAATTGTTCTCTTATGATTTTTGAGAACAAAAAAAAGGCACAAATAAAATATTGGTATTATAGGATTCTTGCCGCCATTTTTAGGATTTTTTTTTCTTTTTCTAAGGTTTTACAACTGTAAATCCCCGGTTTATAAGATTCTTCTGTCTGCTTTCTATGATTTGTTAAACAATTTTTTCTATAGATTTTAACTGTTCTTTAATCAGAAACTCTGAGGTGGCTCCTACTTTGTCAAGGAATCCATAAAACTCATCATAAAGAAAATTTCTCAATGACACTCAACATTTTAGGTGTTTCTTAAGTTGTATGTTCTAAAAACAAAAATAAAATTCTAATTTTACTATGAGAAGTTCTATAGATTCAATGGTGCCATAACAAACTTATAAGGTCTATAAGATATATTTAATGACAACTTAACAAAATTTCTAAATTCTATAGACACTAACTTGAACTGGAAAATACATAGAAGGCAGGGGATTCAAACCAACTACTATAATTTCGTGATTATTAGCCAAAATAGAAATTAGAACAAAACATCTTAATACTTAAGAAAACTGACTTAGAAAAATTAAAACTCTATAACTTAAACTCTTATCAAGAAAAGCCTTTTAAGTTTTGAGACAAGTGTCATTTAGAGCTAACTAAGTGAAGAACAAACAAGCTTTAGTGTTAAACAGAGGATCCACTGTCTTGGACAACATACCTAATCAAAGATCTGAATTCGAAATAAAAGGCACAATATATATATATATATATATATATATATATATATATATATATATATATATATTTATTTT
>JAJONR010007458.1:0-41631 GCA_029582245.1 Solanum etuberosum
CCTTTTAGCTCCGCATATTTTTTGTCATGCTGCTGACATAGCTCTTTTTCTTCTAGCTTTTGCATTCTCTTATCCATACTGTCCACTTGTAAAGAAAGCGTAGTAAGGATTGTGAGTATATTTTTATTCGTATCGTCATGTGTTAGGTCCTCAGTTTGGGTACCTGTTTCTTGATATGTGATCTGCAATTACATTTTTGTCAGTCCTAATAACTTCAATTGTGAATGTAAAATTTTGTATATTTAGCACAAGTCGTCGTATTTCTTTTGTTGTCACTGAATATAGACTCTGACAAAAATTTTAGATTCGAGTCTATGTGGCTTAGACATCCCGAGTTCCCTAATTTAGTTAGGACTATTTGGAAAAATAATGGAAATTATGAAAAAGCTTTGGAAAGCTTCATAACAGCTTTAAAAATTTGGAATAAAAAAACATTTGGAAATATATTCCATCAAAAGAAATCAGTCCTCAATAAAATTAATGGGTTGCAAAAGATGAATACCTCTCTTAAAAATCAATACCACATAAATTTGGAAAACGACCTCATTAACGACTATAACGAAATTCTAAAAAGAGAAGAAGACTTCTGAAAAATGAAATCCAGGGTCCAATGATTGAACGAAGGTAACGCAAATACTAAATTTTTCCATGTTTCCACAACTAATAGAAGATGTAGAAACAGAATATTAGGCTTAAATGATTCTGTGAGAAACTGGACTTTCGATCCTAACATCATCAATGATACTATTATCCATCATTTTAAAAATATTTACACCACAGATTAAAAAAAAAGTGATTGGTGTAACCCCCCACCATGCAAAAATGCTATCACAATGGAGGATAAGCTCCACTTGAAAAGGCCTCTCGAAAAAGAGGAAATAAAAACGTCATCTTTGATTTCAAACCCCTTAAATCTCCGGGCCCCGATGGACTTCACCCCTTATTCTTTCAGAGATACTGGAAGGATACTGAAGAATCAGTGGTAAACACATGCATGGAAATTTTCAATACATGCAAAATTCCTATGGAACTCAATAGGACCTTTATATGCCTCATTTCTAAAATTAAAAATTCCAAACAAATTACCCACTATAGACCTATAAGTCTTTGCAATACTATCTACAAATCTATTACAAAAATCATCGTTAATAAAATCAGACCTTACTTGGATAACATTATTAGCCCCCAACAATGTAGCTTTATCTCGAGTAGACGAGCGGTAGACAACACCATAATTGTTCAAGAAGCCATCCACTCCTTTCGAAAAACTAAAGGAAAATTTGGGAAAATGCTTCTTAAAATTGACCTAGAGAAAACTTTTGATAGATTGGAATGGTCTTTTATTAGACAATCATTAAATATCTTAAATTTTCCAAAAAATATAATAGACATTATAATGTCTTGCTCCTCTATCTCTATCCTAATAAATGGGAAACCCACAAATTATTTTCTTCCAACTAGGGGTATTAGACAAGGGGATCCCCTATCGTCGTACATTTTCATCATTTGTATGGAATCGCTTTCCAGACTTATCGATTATGCCATTCAAGAAAAATGTTGGCAACCCATTAGAACTGGAAGGATAGGAATCCCTATCTCTCACCTTTTCTTCGCGGATGATATTATTCTTATGGCAAAAGAAGATATTGCGAATGCGTCAACTATCATTCATATCTTCAATACCCTTGCGACACAATCGGGACAAAAGATAAACTTTAATAAATCTACTATATACTTTTTGAAGAACGTTAGCACTCAAGAAAAAAATAACCTTTCTACTTTTACGAATATTCATCAAACGGATAGGATAGGAAAATATTTGGGGTTCCCGATCACTAATCACCACCCAAAAAGCCTGGACTACCAATATATTATAGATCATATGAATAATAAACTAAGTGGTTGGAAAGCAAGGTTCTTAACCTTAGCCGAAAGGACTACTCTTATCAAATCAGTTTTGTCCACTATTCCTACATACGCAATGCAATGTAATCTACTTCCCCAATCAACTCGAAATCAAATAGATCGCATCCAAAGAAATTTCCTTTGGGATCATCACCGGAAAAAAGAAAGCTTCGTTTAGCTAGTTGGGAACTGATAACATCCCCTACTAATAAAGGAGGACTAGGACTCCAAAACACCAATGGAAAAAATCTGGCTCTACTAGCAAGCCTAAATTGGAGATTAATTTCAAAAACGGAACAATTGTGGAATAAAGTCCTTACAAAAGAATATAAGAATAGATGCTTAACTCCCCACATTAAATTTCAATCTTACGACTCATATATTTGAAAAAGCATTGCTAAAACCTCTTGGCTTTTCCACAAAGGACTTTCATAGAACGTAGGAAGCGGCAACAAAATCCGCCTATGGGAGGATAACTGGATTGAAGGGAAATATCCCCTCCGGGAGGCCGTGCAAGGACCCTTAAATATATCAGACCAACACCTCCCCGTAAAGGAGCTTCTTCAAAATAGCACTTGGGATTTCTCACCCCCATCCTTTGAAATGCCTGAAGACGTTAAGGAGAGCATCCAAAATACCTACATTCAGCAATACATTAATACTCCCTCCGTCCACTATTATTTGTCAGGATAAGATCATGCACAACCCTTAAGGAAAATTTGATATAATGTACAATTTGACTAATATAACCCTACTATCAATCATTATGAGAATTGGTCTTCATTAATGAACTATTAAATGTATACAAAGAATACCAAAAGTCTACCAAAAGAATCCAGATAACTTTTCAATTGAACTACTACTATACTACTCAATGAAAATATCATGATTGATATGTATAAAGAATACCAAAAGTCTACCCAGATAACTTTTCAATAGAACTTTCTACACTACTCAATGAAAATTTTTACCGCTTTCTTCGTGAATGAATTTTTTCAGCTTTCAAATTTAGAATATGAAAACTTAAAATTTCCCACCAAAATTAACATTATAAAAGAATACATGGTATTTGAAAATATGAATATCAGATAAAGTTATCAAATTTCATTATTTCAAATAGTTTTAAATATGTCCGTTGAACCTGATAATGATAATGGTGTTAGACAACAATTGTCTGATCTCAATATTGCTATAGATTCGGTTCATAATCTGAATGATATTTCAACGGATGTAATTGTTGAAACATTTTCAACGAATCATTGTTTATTGCATTTAAACACTGATCCAAATATCAAAAACGATACAACGGCACTGGAAGAAGAAATACACGCACTGCATGAAGGATCAGATATTAGTACTGTCAATGAGCTTATTAAATTATAACATTAATTTTTACTTTAAATTTTCACTATTGTATGCTTATCATGTCTCTGTTTTCTTTTTAAATGGAGACAGATGAAGACATTGGCGATGAGAATGAAAATGAAACAATATATCAAGCATCAAGGCAATCAAAAAATTTGAATAATCTTGAACGTCGAGCGGTATATGAAATGCTACTAAAAAAGTGATGATGGAAAATTGAAAAAGGCTTCACATTTTTCAGTTTCATGGAGAACAGTACAACGCATTTGGAAACAATCTGAATGTGGGTTACGTTCCGATGTAGCTCATAGAATGACTAAAAATTGTGGTCGTAAGAGAATTGAGTTGGATCATACTCGTTTTCGTGAGGTTCCTTTTCAAAGACAAATGAATATTTTTAATATTGTCCAGAATGTTTGTTTGAGTTCTTCATTTTCAAATGCTTCTTCTCCTTCATATGGAAACTTGTTCAAGTCCAATCCATCATCAACAACATTTAAGTTGAAGTCATCACCAACTCCTTCTTTTGAGTGTTCAACTTTCTTCATTTGATCTTTAACTATCTTCACGGGATCTTCAACTTTAATGGAATCATTAATTTTAATATCTGCTGAAATTTTAACTTGAGTTATGGTGTCCATGTTTATAAAAATAGTACTTAATCTAATAACTCTTCAAAAACTGTACGTAATTTATAGAGTATTTACTTAAGCTAACTAAGGGCATTACTTAAAGTTTTCTTGTAACTTTAAAATGGTTTGTACTTTTTGAAAACTGTTAAAACAATTTTTTTCACATTAAAGTAGTCTTGTAACTTTAAAAAGGCCAGTACTTTTTTAAACAAGTAGTTGTGTAATTATTAAGGATAGAATTGTATAAAAAATGACTAATTGTTTATTGATTGTTAAAATTGACAATTAATTTTGGACAACTATTTTTAGTATACCTGACAAACAATAGTGGATGGAGGGAGTAATACAAGTGACACTTTCTACTGGAATAAGACTAATGACGGAAACTTTACCACTAAAAGTGTTTATGATCTATTCCTAAGTGCAAATAACATGCAAGTTACAAACGCCAACAAAAGCATAGAATGGATCTGGAAGATCAAAGCTACTAATAAGCTAAAAATTTTGCTATGGTCTATTCTCTCAAACAAATTGCCCACTGCTTCTGTATTATACTATAGAAATATTACCACTACTAAGAACTGTTATACTTGCATAAACATGGAAGAAGACATTCCCCACATATTTTCAAAATGCACCATTGCGAACCATGTCTGGGGAAAATACAATATAACTATAACCGATCAAAACTTTCATGACACTATCCATGATCTTTGTACTTCAAAAAACCTTACTACTATAAACAATCATCAAAAGGTGCCTACTGCTATTATTACTCCAGTCATTCTTTGGAATATCTGGAAAATTAAAAATACTACGTGTTTCAAAAAAATAAGATATTAGTAGACACGCTAGTACCATCTACAATATTAATTTCCAGGCTCTTGAATATTATCACCTTACAAATAGCACTGGAAAAAAAATTCCTCGGCATATAGCCCTGGTACCCTGGCACTGACCTCCAGAAGGAATCATGAAATTAAACGTTGATGGTTCTTTCGAACAAAACACTACTAATGGTGGCACAGGAGGAATACTAAGAGATCATCTAGGTAATTGGATCGCGGGCTTCTCATGCAAAGTTAAAGTGGTAAATGCCCACCACACAGAGGCTCTTGCTTTACTTCATGGCCTGAATTTGGCAAAAAGATTAAATATTAGTCGGTTGCATGTGGAAACTGACTCCCAGGTATTAATCAATAATATAAAAAGCAATACGCGCATATACTCACATATTTATGATGACTGCAGGTCACTAATGAAACAACTGGAGGTAACATCGATGGAGAACATAATGCGGGAGGCTAACTCGGTAACGGATCTACTTGCAATATACGGAAGGAAATCAAATGATCCGAATATGGGAAATAGGCAGCCCCTAGTTTTTGAAGCATCTCCTTCGTTCATAGCCTCCTCTCTTGAAAGAGATGTTATAGGAACTTCATCGTTTAGATTAGTTCCTCTTTTGTATGGATAAACCTATTATTATTATTAAATAAATCCTTCCGTTATTAAGCAAAAAAATAAAGGAGTTTGAGAAAGAGTTGTAACCAAAATTTGAGCAAGAGTATAAGTGAACTAAGTATTTCCCAAATGTTTCATTTTTACATGAAGAAAGAGAGTATTTTTACATTGAGCAAAGAGAAACCTTATTTTCTAAATGAGCAATGAGTTTAGAGTTATTTTCAGAGCAGTTTCCTCATTTTAGAGGATAGTTTGAGCAATTATCTCAAACCAAAGAAAGAGTATGTTTTATACATTTGAGCATGAGTATATATATTATTGAAAGTAGTATCGAGCACCGATATGGAGATGGGTTCGGACAACTCAAAATCCTCATAAACCATGTCTTGCCAACATGGGTACATGATCATACTTTTTAGATGAATCCTTATTGCTTAGTGGATCCACTTAGTTGAGAGATTCTATCCCCGGCACGGTATAAGACAGTTCTAGTAGTGTGGGCGAGACGTTGTATCATCATGTAGCTCATAGTGATGGTTGTCGGTTAGGGAATCTCCCAAATAGATTTAAAAGTGTATTTTTTATATCACTTAATATGTTGAGTTCAGAAATGAGTAAGTATTTTATAAAGTTTTAATGATTTCACTTCTTTATTTCTTTACATTTAGTTAAGTATATATTTATATCTATTGCAGTCCTTTCATTCAGTTATTTGTTATTCAACTATATTACATACTCATACATTCAATGTACTGATGTCATTCAACATGTATCTTTTAATGATGCAAATACAAATTCTTAGGATCCTTAACAAGAGTTTGTTGAGATCAGTTCATCCGCTCGTCAGCTTTTGAGTGAGACTTCCTTGCTTCCAGGGGACTCCAATTTTATGAGTTGTTAGTAGTAGTTCTCTTGAAGAGTCGTGGGTCTTGTCCCGAATTTCATCTTTGTACAGTAGAAACTTCATAGATAGACAGTTTTGGAGAGTCTTTCAATTTCAGAGATTTTTTTTAGAACTTATGTTTCATACTCAGTATATTCAGTGTAGTTTTGAGATTCAGTAAATTGTTTTTAAATGTTTCTTTCAATTTGATGCTTATGTATGCTTGAGTTAGTCTTCCGCTTGTAGTCAATCAGGATGAGGGTTCGCTTAGGGGTCATCAATGGTTCTCGAGTGCCGACCACGTCCAGGGTGTAGACTCGGAGCATGACATAAGGTAAGCTCCACCGATAGCGAAACAAATTTAAAAATCCTACAAAATAATAAACTTACATAAAAATACAAACAAATATAGTGAATTTTTTTTTAAAACATTCAAAAACACTACTACAGGTTTTTTTGGAAAGCCATTAGCTAATTGGAATTAATGTAATTACTAGGGTAGTATCAACCTAGTAATTACACAATCCAGTAATTACGTTGACTTGTTTGTTTGCCACATTGTAATTACACTGTAATTATAAATGTACTATTTGATTGCACAATTATAATCATAAGGTTATATTGAATTTTAAGAATAAAAGTTAATTATCTAAGATTAAAAATTTTTATTAGACAAATAAGAGACTTTATAAATAATATTGAATTAAATATTTAAGATATATATTATCTTTTGAAAATATATTAATCAACAAACATATTTTCTTAACTAATATTATAAAAAAATTTGATTTATGTTTTTCAAATTATATATATTAATTAGATTAATAATAAAAACTGAAAGTAAAAGATTTCTGTAAACGTTATAAAATACATGTTTGCAAGAAAATTAATATTATAAATATAATGTCATAAATTATGAAAATATTTGACAAAAAGATAATCTATGAAGTCTACCTAAAAAAATAAATGACTTGCAATGTAAAATATCAAATCAATACTACTAGAACAAATGAAATTGAAAATGGAACATAAGTTCTAAATTCGAAAAGAAATTTAACGTAATACACTCTTATGTCAAATTTCAACATAACATACATAAATGTGATTTAAAAGAAATGAAAAACGTAAATCTATAACCTTATTTAACAATGAATTTTCCTTCAATTTAAAAATTAGACTACTAAAAAAATTATGTTAATGAAAAAAATAAACATAGAATAAATAAATAAAATAGATAATACGAAAAATCACATGTAATCACACGAATGTAAAGGTTGACAATAAGAAGGAAATGAAATATAAATAATATAAAAAATAACATATTTTTCGAATAATAACAATAAAAAATAAATTTAAAATAATAGAACTAAAAATAAATTAAAACAAAAAAAAATATTCGAATAATAAAAATAAAAAAGAAATTTAAAATATTTTTATTATCTCTACCAACTATACCTAATTATCTGCTGACCAAGTAATTATACGACCAACTAAACATGTCAGATAATATAATTACACCAAATTCAGTTACCCATGTAACAATTATACTAAGCCCCATTAAGCCATTTTTCTTTTGGTTGAAATAAACTTTATCACAAACTAGAAGGTCGTGTAATTACAAAATCAAAATGTCTTTATTCAACAGTCTAACTTGACTTGCTAAAAAATATAAAACTACTTTTTTTTTCTTTTTCCACAAGAGCCAAAAGATATAAATTCCACCAAAACTCACGTGGACGGCTTTTTAAGGAAAAAAGAAAAAGGATAAAACTTTTCTACTTTGAGTTCCAATTTTTCTATAAATGCTCGAATCGAACCGAAAAAGTATTATTGATTTATTGTTATTGGATTAATCGTTTTATAAAATTTTATTATCGGGTTATGGATTTTAGTTTTTTAATATTGAGCTAACTGATAACCTATTAAGACTATAATAATTTACTACGTTACCCGTAGATAAATATTGGTCTCAATACCTTACTACTTACTGCCTTTGCCCTTAAGCCTTCAATTCACACTTTATAGTAACTTTGAGTTCATAACTTTACATTATACAAAACGTCAAAACCTAAAGTAAAAACTCTATTTCTCTTAATTTCTCTTTGTGTTACATTTACATAAAAAATTTTTTATGTTAGTTATTATTGTTTCTATTTTATGAACATTTGTAAAGTTATATTGTTATTTGTCGCGTCAAATTATTAGAGAAGTCATATATCTATTTTATAAGCATTTTCTTATTGGTTAAATAAAAAATCGAATTGTTATGAACCAAAATCGATAAAAAATATCTTATTAATTTGATTAATGATTTAGCGTATTTAAAAATCGAAACCGTACCGATAATATATAAAATCGAACCGAACACACCTCTAATTTGAAAACCCAATCAAACATTACAGAAAAGGGTAAAACTGTCATTGCACTACCAACTATTTAATTGTCTTTCCACGCTACTATTAAACTTTCAACAATGGCCAATTTAGAATTCTTCGTTTTTTTCTTCTTCTTCATCATCCTTTCTTTGACAATTGACATTGACCCTTCTCATTCACACACTCACACACTTACTGTGTGTATATATACATAAATATATATACTACAGGAATGTTTGTGTGCTAAAAAATCTTGAATATTTTGGTTTGATCCAGCATTTTCAACTATATATTTGTACAATTTTTTGGTATTTTTCTTACAGATGATTGTGGAGACGGCGTTGGAAGTACTGGTGCCGTCGTGGTGGGAGGTGAAAGTCACCGTCGCTGCCACGGCATTCGTCATCATTTCTTACTGGTTCTTTGCAGTCGGCGGCGATGCTAACGCTGGTGGTCGTGTTGCCGTCGATGATGATTCTGGTGTCGTCGATGATAAAGACAAGGTATTGTGAATTTCTGTTTTTGTTTTTTGGGTATTATGAGTTTCTGTTCTTGCTTTTGAAATTGTTGAAGAAATGTGTATGAAGAAAATATTTGTAACCGCTTGTTGTTATTGGATTTGATCTATTCACGGGTAGTAGTGATGGTGTGGCTTAGAGGGATGTTACGGGTTCGAACCCGTAGAAAACAAAAACCTACTATTTAAGTGGAATGGCGTATTGAACTGTTCGCGACTGACCCTTGGGAATTTATAGGTTATTAAAAAAAATTGGGCATTGATGATGGGATTTTGGGGCTAATTTAGAAGCATTTTGCTTATTGAATGTGATGTCTTTTGTGGGATTACTGTAATGGCTCCGTATCAGTTAGTTACATGAAACTCTTTTGAAGTGATAGAAAGTGACTTTGTTATTGCGTGATAGCAATGATATAAAAAAGATGAAGAATCATGCTGCATTGATATCCTAGTAATACTGATTACTGAATCGGGAAGGTTTTCCTTTGGAAGTAGAAGGCCACTGGGCAGAGAAGGCTTCTTTGGGATGTTGCTGGTTTTAGAAGTATAGTAAAGTATTTCTAATTAAGTTGCTCTTTTGAAAATGCAGAACTTTGCCTCCATATGTATTATCTTAGGTAGGATAAGGCCG
Source organism: Solanum etuberosum (assembly GCA_029582245.1). NCBI lineage: Eukaryota > Viridiplantae > Streptophyta > Magnoliopsida > Solanales > Solanaceae > Solanum > Solanum etuberosum. The sequence continues at coordinate 9,773 of JAJONR010007458.1, forward strand.
AATTCACTTCAGTTTTTGTTTGTTTCCTACTTTAGAGCCATTGCTTACTTGAGTATTGTGGTAATGAAAAGATGCCAAGAATCAGGAAATACAATTGCAATACTGCTTGACTAACTTCTTTAAATATAATATTTGTTATATTCTAGTCAAAATTGTTGCCTCGTAGGGGTTAGGCTAGTGAATTGTGGTTAGTGATCACTCAGTCTCCTACTAAATGCCAAGATGTGTGAAATATGACGTGTTTTATGATAAGTCTGGTTTAAATGGCTTATGATTGAGGCATAGTACTAGTAGTAGTGATAGTATATTATAAGAGAATAAGGGCAAATTCACTTTGGTTTTTGTTTGTTTGTTTGTTTTCTTTCTTAATAAAGAGCCATTGCTTACTGAGTGTCTTGGTAATGAAAAATATGCCAAGAATCAGGCAACACAGTTGCATTTATGGTTGACCGACTTCTTTAAATGTTATATTTGTTTATTTTCTACTCGAAATTGCTGCCTTGGAAGGGAAGTTTCAGAAAAACATTGCTGCTTGGAAGGGTTAGACCAGGGAATTGTGGTTGGTGGTCACTCAGACTCCTACTAAATGCCAAAATGTGTGAAATGACGTGTCTTATGAGAAATTTCGTTTTAACTGGTTTATGATTGAGGCATAGTAGTAGTAGTAGAGTTGTAGTTGTAGTATATAATCAGAGCCATACGCCTAAATATTTCAGAAACCTAACAATATGCTGTGGCATTATGTGGACATGGAATATAATGATAAACGACGTGTGACAAAATATATAATTTTTGATCTATGAAGTTTATGTTGTAGCCTACCACAAATAACCTATTTTTTTTGCTGAAACAAAAATAATGATAGCATTGCCTTCCCTATTAGCAGCTGGATGTTGGCAAAACAGTAAACTCAATTAAAGGCAATGGTGTCAATGAACTGATGAGGATGCACATCTATACAGTAATAATATAGTTAATTCAGTGTTATTCTTCCATGAAGGAAAAATGAATATAAAAAGGTAGAAATTTTTATGGATGCGTTGACAATCTTCAGATGAGTCCCTTTCTTTTTTCTTCATGTAATAAGTTGGTTAATCAAATTAATTTCATTGTGAAATAATTTAGGAATGAGGCATAGTTGATTGATTGGATGTGTAAGGTTATTCTCTTTGCTTCAAATGTTTGGGTGTTGTTGCAAGGTTGCTTTTATTTTTCTCTGATTAGTGTGTCACTTAGGGACTCCTAACTTTAAGATGAAAATTCGGATGGTGGTTGCACTTGGGACGGTGTTTTAGGGAAGATTTTATAATAAATTTTAGAGAAGTCTTTTATTGGAATGTGTTTGCACTACATGTCTGATTAGATGTTTCTGGATCAGACTCTCCACATATTATTAATTTCAGTTTCACCATATAAGCTTTTCAGTAGTATCACGAACAATGTGCATGAAAGGAGCCATGGTTAGGATTTGAAGCATAATAAAAGAAAAGAGAACATATAAATTCAAAGAAAAACTAAAAAAAAAAAAAAAAAAAAAAAGTAATTATCGGCTAACTGGAATAAGTTTGGTTTGGTTCAGGCTTGCTCAAAACAAAAGGGTGGTTTGTATTATTCAGAAAAAATAAATTCTTTGGGAAAAGAAATTTGTTTTATTCGCAAAGAGATGTCTATTGTTCTTTTAAACCTTCTTCAGAGAAGTCTTTTAGGCCAAGCACTATTTTTAGTGCAGCTTATTGTATTTGAAGGTGTGTGTTGACCATGCACTCTCGCTTCGTGTACTTAAATATATGTTAGCTTAAGCTAGTGGACCCATTTTGTACTTAGCTATATTTTGATTTCTTTTGATTTTGGGAAATGTAAAATGTGGGGTCAAATTTTATTTTCTGATGGTATATGTATAAGGTGAATGTTCCATTTCAAGAGAGTTGACATTACTTTGAAGAATCCAACTCGAAACGAAACCCTCAATTCGAAATAAGGAGTATACACTTGGTTATTGTGAAAAAACTAACTAGTAAGATTTAAAGTACTTGGCAGCAGTTTGTTGGAGTTCCAAACTTCTCAGCTGATTAATATGTTTGAACATATTTCTCTTAAGAGTTAGTAAATACAAGAACTCGGCTAAGCAACAACAACAACAACACACCCAGTGAAATCCCACAGGGGAGGATAAAATATACGCATACCTTACCACTACCTCGTGAAGGTAGAGAGGTTGTTTCCGCAAGACCCTCAGCTCAAGAGCAACAAACCCAAAGAAAACATAGCAACTGACAAAGGAAGCAGTGCAAAACTTGGAAGAAAAGAACAAAAACAACAAAATAGTGTGATAATTAAAACACAGTAAACAATAGATGATGATAGATATCAAAAGCAAGAACTGCAATAATACAACTATTACAATGACAAACACCAACAAGCCTAAATCCTCATAAAGCAAAAACAACCCTCCACTACCTACTAACCTTCTACCCTAGTACGCGACCTCCATAGCCTCCTATCTATGTCATGTCCTCGGTATGTTGAAGATGCACCATGTCCTACCTAATCACCTCTCCCTAATACTTCTTCAACCTACCTCTGCCTCTCATTGACCCTACTATCTCCAACCTCTCGCACCTCCTTACTGGGGAATCCTACATCTCTTCACATGTCCAAACCATCTCAATCTCCCTTCCCTCATCTTGTCCACCACGGAGGCCACTCCCACTTTGTCCCGAATATACTCATTCCTAATTTTGTCGCTCCTAGTATGCCCACACATCCATCTCAACATCCTCATTTCCGCCACTCGCATCTTCTGAATATAGGAGTTCTTAACTGGCTAGCACTCTGTTCCATACAACAAAGCCGGTCTAACCACCACTCTATAAAACTTACCTTTATGTTTTGGTGGTATTTTCTTGTCACCCAAGGTACTAGATGCAAGCCTCCAGTTCATCCTAGCCGTACCAATACATTGTGTGACATCATTATGGATCAACCCATATCCGTGGATCTTAGACCTCAAATAATTAAATCTTTCACTCTTCAGGATAACTTGAGTAGCAAGTCTCATTTTTACGTCTGTCTCAAGCATCTAATCACTAAATTTACACTCCAAATACTCTTTCTTGGTCCTTCTCAGCCTGAACCTTTTAGACTCCAAAGTCTGTCTCCACGCCTCCAATCTATCATGGACTTTGCCGTGAGTCTCCTTGATCAAAACAATGTCATCTGCAAATAACGTATTACCTAGGTTGGCTTAATTTATTCAGTTTAACGTTGAAATGATTGAATTATCTTTAAATAGAGATTGACTTTATAAAAAATAAAATAAAATAGAAATTGTAAATTTAAAACTCCAGGGTAAACATGTGAAGTCATTAAGTTAAAAAAAATAAGAACTAATGGGAAAACAGTACTAGTCAAAAACCTTCGAAAAGATAATTAGAGAAGCCTAAGTTAAAGAAGGCTGATGTTGACTACCTAGAGAGTAAATAAGTTAAACAACATGAGAAGGTCTTGGTAATATATTCCACCATAGTGGTGAACAGTTGTGAATGCCTTACCTTTCTAATCCACAAAAACCAGAAAGTAATCAGTGGTGTCCACATGTTCACTTGCTTAACATAATAAAAAATCTGTGATATCCTAGTGTAATATATGTGCCAAAAAAATAATATATGTGCCAAGTTAAAATAAGAAATTCAATTTGGAACTGAAGAATTTTTTTATGGAAATTTTTTTGTCAAAATTATCAGTAATAATGCCACTCATCTCTTGGATACAGGTTACTGGGTAATGGGCTTATAATTTAACATTAATGTATGTTATGTTTACTTTAGAATGTTTATCAGGAGGCCTGGGTTAACAGGAATCTCTCACTTTAAGGAGGTTTCTAGAAAAGAAATTCCTTTGATTTGACTTTGAGAATTATAAACCTTGATGGGTTTTTTTAACTGGATAAGATTAGATAGTCATTTGTTTAGGTTGTTGACTTTTTTTTTTTTTGGGCTTTTGTTTCCATTCTTCTCTTGGAACGTGTGGTTATAAACTTATTATCCATTTACATTGAGTTATTTTGACTTGTTTGACAAGTAGTTGTGCACTTATTTTGTAGATAGGCCAGTTAAAAGGAGACCCTCCAACTAATTCTGCATATATAATCAAGGTATATTTCTGAACTTGGTGCTCATGCAATATGCTATCATTCTTATCTCTAATTGTGGTGTATTGTACTCTATTGCTATTACTTACCAATGTAATTCATTAAATTGACTCATGTGTTGGGATTTTAAATGCATGTAATAGGTATTTTAGGAATTCATACTTGACTAGTGTTTCTCCTATATTCCAGGTTGAACTGTTAGCTGCTAAAAATCTAATTGCTGCTAATTTGAATGGCACATCAGATCCATATGCAATCATCACTTGTGGCGCACAAAAAAGATTTAGGTGACTCTTATCTGTTTTTGTTATCCTGTTATCTTGGATGGCCAGTCATATAAATAGATGGCTCCTAGTTGATATGACTGAAACCTAGTTGCATCGTTGAAGAGGAAGTGTGATTATTTTTTTGGTGCAATTACATATTTGTAAATTCAATGTCACTTCCAGTTGTTATTAAAGTTCACTTAAACAAGCATTTATGAATTTATTTTAACTTGAAAATCAACTTGAGAACCTTATTACATCTTAGTCCTTTCCTTTTTTTGAAAGTTAGTGCTAGTTTTGCTTCTTGCTGGTACGATGATCTTCTTCTGTTTTTCATCATCTTCCAGTTTTTTTTTTTCTTTTTTTCTTTTTATATAAAATAATGACTATGAAAATATTGTTAAAATGAGATAAAGTTGTTTTGAACTTTATGTTTTGAGAACATGGACAATATCTTACATTGGTGATTGGTTTGGTTTTAAGATGGTGTTTTACTTCATGAACTCTGTAGTAACAGTTGAAAGTCAGTCACAGTTTCTCTGATCAGCTGAGAGCATACGTTCTCTTCTCAGTCAGTTGATTTGTTAACAATGGGTACAATCTAAGATTTGTCTTTAAATTCAGCATCAGAAGCAGAGGGCTCCAGCTGGGGGTGGGGGGTGGGGGTGGGGTGGGGAGAGGGAGAGACAGTTATGTTGACTAGGCTTGAGATATGTGTGTGCGCGTGTGTATGCAAGCGTACACTTGGGGTGATGAGGAATGGTTAAGTTCTTATACAAAAGCATATATTCAGCATGTATTGTTGCATCTGGTTAACAATGTGTACTCTTGTACCTGTTGTAGTTCAATGATCCCTGGCTCTAGAAATCCTATGTGGGGGGAGGAGTTCAACTTTTCTGTTGATGAGCTGCCAGCAGAGGTAAGCTATTCAACAGATCTTGTCAAATGAAGCACAAGTGCTATATTGTGTTTCTGTAATACTCTTTGGAGGTAGTGCTCTAAGTCATTTATTACATTAACTTGTGGCTACATGAATTTTGGTGTTCTTGGTCATTTTCTTTAGAATAATTCTCAATTGTGCTTGATTGTTCGGCAGATAAATGTGACAATATATGATTGGGACATAATTTGGAAAAGTGCTGTTCTTGGTTCAGTGACTGTACCTGTTGAAAATGAAGGTCAGACAGGTGCTGTTTGGCATACATTGAACAGCACATCAGGGCAGGTATCTATTGATTATTTCATCTTCTTGTTTTCCTTTTTCTTTTGGAATAATGCATCATGGTTTTGCTTGATGCCGTAAAGTTCTATCCTTATGTAACTAAATCATGCCTGTTTCTTTTCCAGGTTTGTCTTCACATTAAAACAGTAAAACTCAATATCAATTCATCAAGGTAGGGCGTTGTCTTCTTTTTGGGGCCTTACATTTCTTCCTGTTTGAATGTCAACCATTCTGCATGGGACTAATACTATTTACTAAAATGCTTAACCTGATAATATTTATTTTAGTTTATTAGGCTCCCTTTCTTGGTTCATGCATTCTCTTTTTTTGATGAACTTGGCCCATGCATTCTCTGCCTCTCAAATGTACATACTATATCAAGATGAGTTGATGTTGAGATTTATGTCGTCGTCATTGTTAGAGTGGATAAAAGTCTCACATTAGTTGGAGAATGGACTGCTGGTCTCCTTGTATGGACTTGGACAATTCTCCCCTTATGAGCTAGCTTTTGGGGTTGAGTTAGGCCCAGGTGTCCTATCTTTACATGGTATCAAAGTTAGGTCCATCCCCGTTTGGGCTCCCAATCCACGTTCCAGTTGGGCTTGGGCGTGAAGGGGATGTTAGAGTGGATAAAAAAAGTCCCACATTGGTTGGAGAGTGCACTGGTGGTCTCCTTGTATGGACTTAGACAATCCTCCCCTCATGAGCTAGCTTTTAGGGTTGAGCTAGGCCCAAGTGTCATATCTTTACAATCACCATCAACATACCCAGTGAAATCCGACAAAGTGGGGTCTGGGGAGGGTAAGTGTATGCAGACCTTACTACTACCTCGTGGAGGTAGAGAGACTGTTTTAGAAAGACCATCGACTCAAGTGTATCAAACCCAAGTACAAGAAGAAGAAATCAATACAGGAAGCATAGCAGCTAAAAAGAAAAGCAATGTAAAGTCTACAAGAAAAAACTATAACAACAATAATGTGATAATTGGAAATCAATAACAAGATAACTATAGTGGCACGACTAGTCCTATGACAGGCCCTAAACCTTCACAAGGCAAGGCAACACTCTACCCCTACTAGTCTTTTACCTTAATACGCGACATCCACTCCTTCCTATCTAAAGTCATGTCCTCGGTAATATGAAGTTGCACCATGTCCTGTCTAATCACCTCTCTCCTATACTTTTTTCGACGTACCCCTACCCGTCCGCGTGCCCCCTACATCCAACCTTTCGCATCTCCTCACTGGGGCGTCGGTACACCTCCTCTGCACATGCCCAAACCATCTCAATCTCGTTTCCCTCATTTTGTCTGCCACAAAGGCCACTCCCACCTTCTCTCGAATAACCTCATTCCTAATCTTGTCAATCCTAGTACGCCCACACATCCATCTTAACATCCTCATCTTCGTAACATGCATCTTCTGAACATGTATGTTTTCGACTGGCCAACACTCCACCCCTTACAACAAGGACGGTCTAATCACCACTCTGTATAACTTGCTTTTATGTTTAGGTGGTACCTTTTTATCACACAATACTTTAAATGTAAGCCTCCATTTCATCTATGCTGCCCAGTCTGATGTATGACATCATCGTTCATGTGCTACTCTGGATGACGGACCAAGATATTTGAAGCTTTCTATCTTGGGAATAGTATGAGAGGCAAGCCTCACTTCCACGCCTGCTTCATCCAACACAAGACTGAATTTGCACTCCAAATATTTTGTTTTGGTCCTACTCAATTTGAACCCTTTGGACTCCAGAGTTTGTCTCCAAATCTCAAACCTATCATTAAATCTGTTCTATGTCTCATCAATCCGTACTATGTCATGCGCAAATAACATACACCATGGAATCTCCTCCTAAATAGACCGCGTCAGCTCATCCATCACCAAGGCAAATAGAAAAGGGCTCAACACTGATCCCTGATGCAGCTCCATCTCAATAGGGAAGTGCTCCTAGTCTCCTCCCACCATTCTAACCAGATGCCTAATATAAACCATCAGGACACCTTTAGCCTTCAGACACCTCTAGAGGACATCCCTCAGAACTTTGTCATAAGCCTTCTCAAGATCAATGAACACCATATATAAGTCCCTCTTTCTTTCCCTATATTTCCCCACCAGTCTCCGCACAAGATAGATTGCTTCAGTTGTCGATCGCCTGTCATGAATCCGAATTGATTATCTAAAATGGACACCCTCTCCTCACCCTCATCTCCACCACTCGCTCCCAGACCCTCATAGTGTGGTTTTGATACCCTGCAACTGTTAAAGTTTTGGATATAACCCTCGTTCTTGTACAATGGAACCATTGTACTCCACCTCCATTCGCCGGCCATTTTACTTGTCTTAAAAATAGCATTAAATAACCTAGTCAACCACTCCATACCTGCCCTATTTGTGCTCTTCCAAAATTCCATCAAAATCTCATCGGGTTCGGTCACTCTTCCCCTGCTCATCCTACTCATAGCACGTCTCACCTCCTCAACCAGAGAAATGACCAAAATGGTCCTTAAAGTATGGGTAATGCTTTATTTTTGTCCTTAATGTATTTCACTTAATTGAAATGGTCCTTAATGTATAATGAATGTGATCATTTAGTCCTTAATATATTTCACTGGATTGAAATGATCCTTAATGTATAACAAAAGGTGTTCATTTTGGTCCTTTACCCTAAGTGTAATAGATTTATCAAAAGAAAATGTTAAATTTAACTGTGGACCCCACATGGCTAACAAAATCCGTCATTGTTGTCTTTTTTGTTAGCTTCATCAAAAAAATCAATGAAATTTAACACCATTTTCTTTACTTTCTCAACAAAATTTGTTATTTTCTCTTGCTTAAAGCTGAAATGGGTATTAGGTTAGTGGAGTAATATTTTAGAAAAAAAGAAAATCGTAAATTTTGTTGGAGAAAATGGTGTTAGATTTTATGGAGTTCTTTCTTTGGAGCTAACAAAAAAGACAATGGTAAATTTTGTTAGCCACGTAGAGTCTATAGTAAAATTTAACACCTTTTTTAATAAATGTATTAGGTTTAGGGTAAAGGACCAAAGTGAACACCTTTTTCATTCATTAAGGGTCGTCATTTCAATCAAGTGAAATATATTAAGGACCAAAATGAACACCTTTGTTGTACATTAAGGACCAAAATAAAGCATTACTGATACATTAAGGATCATTTTCTCCCTCAAACCTAAAACACCTACAGTACCCAAAATCCCGAAGATTTTTAGAGTGCGCCAATTCACCCAACACAATGCCTCTGTCCCCTTTTTTGGTTTTAGAGTTTGTGGAAGTAAGCTTGCCACTTTTGCTTAATGGAGGTCTCGTCTACCAACACCTTGTCTTCCGCATCCTTGATGCACTTCACTTGATCCAAGGTTGCAAGCTTTTCTCTCTCGCTTTCACAAGCCTATACAATCTCTGATCCGCACCTTTGTCCCCTAGATCGACGTATAAGCGTTCAAAAGTTGTCGTCTTAGCATCCGTGACTGCCAACTTTGCTTTTGTCTTCGTCGTCTTATATATATCCCTAAGCATCCACTATCCATCCTCATCCACACACTCCAACCACTTCATATAGGCAACCTTCTTTGCCTTGAACTCCTCCATTCCACCACCAAAGATCCCTCTTGATACCCCTAGTATCTCTGGAGCTGCTTTATTTGAAAGGGCAGGAGTCAAGTCACCCCATCTAATCCTCGGTCGAACATAAAAGTTTCTTCCTTCTATCCTTCTTATCTCCAAGTCCATCACCAAAAGCCTATGTTGGATAGTAATATCTTCACTCGGAATAACCTTGCAATCCTTACAAAGTTATCACCCTTTCGGAGGAGTAAGTAATCTATCTTACAAAGATATATGCTATAAGGAATCTTACAAAGATGTTGGATTTATGTGCTATAGGGAATTCTGTGATTGGATTACTTACAAAGATGTTTATGTGTAATGTTACATAGTAGTTGAGTGAAACTTTTCTTCCCTTTTCCTTTTCCCCTTGTAAAGTCTCCTAATGGTTGGGAATGCTGCAAATGATCCTGCAGTGAAGTTTTGCGTTTTGCTGAGTTATGCTAGAAGGAATCTTGGGTATGACCCTGGTTTAGCAGGAGTTATTATAGGGCACGTGACTTGAGAATAAGTGTGAACTTAGAAACTTGGTGTTTGTGCATACTATAAATCTATGTTATTAATGGCGCGCTATAGGCACATTTAAACCCAAAAGCTAGATGGAGTATAAGTTAAGCTCCTTGCTTTAGCTGAGCTTCAATGTAGGTACTGAGGTAGTATGGTTTGTGTGTCATTGCCCTTGGGCTCTAAAAGATAAATATTTTTTGATAAGGGGCTCTAAAAGAAATTGTAGATTTCAGTGTCATAATTCTGAAATGACTTGAATGTTTCTAAGAGGATATTTTCAATTCCCTAAGTTATGTTCTATAGAGCTTGTATGGTTAAGCTGTGAGAAACATAGGAGAAAATATTATTGAATTGTGTATCTACATTGTTATATCTAAGTTGCTCGGACTTGTGTGTGGGTGTCCGATACGGGTGCGGATCTAGAAGTCGGATCCTTCATGATCTAATTTTTAAGATTCGGGGATATGGATCCATGTATAGATACGGGTGCGGGGATTCACTTAAAAATAATCAAAATATCTAAAAATAGAGTGATAAAACCTAAATTATGAGATATTATGTGGAGAACTTGAGGAGAATCCTAGAAGGAGATTAAAGGAAAAGAAGTGACATAGAAATTTCTTAATAAAAGGTGTTCCGTTTTGTTTAATTTCACCTTAGCTTTTGTATTGATTACTGAAGTCATTAAACTGTCCAAACTTTCCCCATCGATTTTGGTCAAAGTACCCAAAATCGGTTGACCAAATCGGACACGGATCCCACACCCACACCCATATTGTGTCGACACAGATGTGGCACCAAAAGTGAAGAGTCCGAGAAACTTAGGTTATAATCCGTCAAGCTGGTGCATACGCATCATATGTACCGAGCTTGTTACAGATGTACTTAATACGAGGATTGCTGAGGGACTTAATGAAAATATCTTCAAGCTGATCACTTGACTTCACAAATTTTGTAACAGTATCTCCAGGGAGCTTCTTTTCTATGAAAAAATGACTGTCAATCTCAATGTGCTTAGTCCTCATAAAATATTGGATTTGATGCGATATGAAGGGGTGCTTGGTTATCACACACAAGTTCTATCTGTCCAAATTTTAGTTCTCTAAGCAACTATTTAATTCAAACTAGCTCACAAGCTGTTACAACCATTGCTCGATATTTTACTCTCACACTAGATCGAGCAACCACACTCTGTTCTTTGGTCTTCTGAGACACCAAATTACCTTCTACTAAAACACAATAGCCGGATGTAGAATGTTTATCAGAAGGTGATCCTACCTGATCAACATCTGTATATCCCACGATCTGCTCATGGCCTCAATCCTCGAAGAGTAGTCCCTTACCTAGAGTTGACTTTATATATCGCAGAATGCGGACAACTGCATCCCAACGAATTCCAGGGGGAGAATCCATAAACTGACTTACAATACTCACAGGAAAGAAATGTTAGGTCTAGGTACGGGGAGATATTTCAACATACCAATCAATCACCTATATCTTCTAGGATCACTAAGTGGCTCCCCCCGTCCTAGCAGGAGTTTAGCATTTGGATCTGTAAGAGTGTCAATGAGTTTACATCCCATCATTCCTATCTCCTCAAGAATGTCTAAGACATACTTGTGTTGCAAAATAACAATACTTGATCTGGATGGAGCAACCTTAATACCTAGAAAATACTTCAGTCTGCCAAGGTATTTGGTTCAGATATGCTGAAAGAGATGTTGCTTAAATTAGTGATTCCATCTTGAATTGCCAGTAATAGCGATATCGTCAACATAGACTACCAAATAAATACATAGATTTGGAGCAGGATGTCGATAAAACACATAATGATTAGGGGTGGCAAAATCAAACCCAACCCGTTTAAGTAACCTTCCCATTCATTAGCTCAACCCATTAAAAATTGGGTTGATATGCAACCCGAATTGGCTCATGAGAAATCTTGTCAAAATATTTTTAAAAAACTTTTATTTCAATTTAGTGTGTATATTATAGCCATAATAAAGAATTTTTTTTTTATTAGGTACTAAAATAGTTTAAAAGAACAAATAAAACAATTAAACTTAGTAAAAATTGCATTGGTTTGAGTCTTGACTCGTTATATAACTCATTACCTAACCCGTTTTGACCCAAGAAAATTTGGGTTGGGTTGGGTTTTGACCCAACCCGCCCAATTGCCACCCCTAATAGTGATTAACCTCGTTACGAGTTCCGCCAAACTCATGAATTACTGTGCTGAACTTTCCAAACAAGGTTTGAGGAGACTATTTCAGATTATAGAGTGACCGTTGCAATCAACACACCAGGCTAGACTCTCCCTGAGCCACAAAACCAGGTGGTTGCTCCATATAAACTCCCTCCTAAAGGTCAATATGGAGAAAAACATTCTTATTGTCCAACTGGTAAAGAGGCCAGTGGAGGACAACCACCATGGATCGGAAAAAAACAAACATATGCTATTTTAGCCATGAGAGATAAAGTATTACTCTAGTCAAGCCTAAATATCTGTGTATACCCATATACTTTATTTCGACCTCTTTCCTGTGGTTAAGATCTAATTTTCCGGCAACTGAAACTGTTTTTTTCTAGATCCGGTTGCGACTTTGATTTTTTCCAGATATTAGGCTACTAAGATTTCACAAGATGTCTTTGATTTGATGTACTTAGCTCCAAAAATACGAAAATCAGAACTTCAAGCCTTAAGATTACTTCTGAATCATTAATGGGAAGTTCAAAATATTTAGCATGGGTTTCCGCGATTGAGTTGTGGTGCAAAGGTCAAGGTGTTCAATATCACTTAATCCAAAAGGCTAGTGAGTAGTGAGATAGATGAAAAGACCAAAGCACCGTGGGAGAAGTTTGACGCTCAATTATATAGTCTCTAGTGACTACCTGTTGATTCCAAGATAATGCCCTTGTATCTTCCATTCCATACATGCTATTAAGTCTGTGAAAAGGCTCGCGCTTTATATACTTATGACATATATCATTTTTATGACGTGGTATCTCGAATGAAAAAATTAAAGAAACAAGAATCAAGTATGTCAACTTACTTGAGACAGGTACATGCAATCACGGGGGAATTTGAGGGTTTGATGCCAGTTACTACAAACGTAGAAAAGCCAAATCTGGTGTGATAAAACATAATGATAACATACAGGTTGGTACTAAAAAAAAAATAACACAGAGCAACAAATTATCATTAAGAAGAGGGGGAAAATTAACCAAACAGTGAAACACTTCTGTGAGAAAAGGGGAAGGGGGGAAGAAACAGCATGTATGATTTTGCTGATCCTTTATTTCACTAGTTGGCAAGTGGATGATGAGATGTAATCTAATTTCTTTGTTTTGTAATAATTGGATAATGCTTTTCATGTTCAATTTGAACATTACTCGCTTTCAATGGAGAGTTGCTGGAGACTTATTTAGTACAAACTACTCTTTCGATTGCTGGAAGATTATTTATCCATCAGCAAAATAACTGATGATAAATTGTTATAGTTCTGTCGTATCTATCTCACCAAAAGATAATATTTCTGGGAGCTGGTGGATAATGTTCTTTCCCTCTCCGTGTTCTTTCTGGTGTCTTAGGGGTTTGAATGGCTGTGCTAATACTCGTAGAAGGATTGCTTTGGATAAAGAAGGGCCTACTGTAGTTCATCAGAAACCTGGGCCACTGCAAACAATTTTTGATCTCCCTGCTGATGAGGCAAGTGCTGATTTGGTTTTATAGAGGTCTCTTAGTTTTGCAAGGATACTAAGTTGGACAACTAGACTATTCAGCTTGATTGCTAAAGGAACCATTAATTGCAGGTTGTTGAGCATAGTTATTCTTGTGCACTTGAGAGGTCATTTTTGTATCATGGACGTATGTATGTCTCCTCGTGGCATATTTGCTTCCACTCAAATGTATTCTCAAAGCAAATGAAGGTCAGTTCCACCTTAAGTTCTATGCCCTAAATTGGAAATTGGAACCTTATGAATTTGCTCTTTGAATTTTTTCAAGCATTTACTTGTGATGTTTGTTTGTCTTTTTCCCCAATGCTAATTAGCTTGTCCTGGGTGCAGTACTTCCATTCAGAAGGCTAGTTACAAATATTTCTACTGCGACCTCACTGGTGGATATTTTGAACTTTGGAGAATGTTATTCAAAATTTGTTGGGATTTTTTCTGATTGATAAACAAAATTTGATTCTGGCTAAAGACATCCCTTTTCTAATTCTCTAGTATATGCGCTTGGTTCTATATCCTAATATTTTTCTTTCCAACCCTGGATCTAACTGGTCAAGACTGTATTTTCCCCCAGCCATTTTGATATAGTAAATTTATCTCAAGAATGCTGAAGCTTGTGTATTCTAGGCTGCCCATTTGACCATGCTTATATTTCTCTTTTCACAGGTAGTTATTCCTTTAGGAGATATTGACGAGGTATGATATTATCTGTGCATGTTATCAGGATTGTCATTTCCAAGTTGTCATGGTGCTTGGGAAGGTTGCCTTGGAAATATTTTGGAAATTGATGGTAGTGTTATTTTGCTTTTAGATAAGGAGGAGCCAGCATGCATTCATTAACCCTGCTATTACAATAATTCTGCGTACAGGTGCAGGTGGTCATGGGGTACCTCCTTTAGGAAATCCTGACGGTTAGTAAACCAACCTATTTTGTGAATTTCAATTATTTTATATGCTTTTTCTTCCTTTAAATGAGTCGGCAAGTTGGATAATGAATGAGCTTTTCAGTTCTTTTGAGTTTTGGTTTGTTAGGAGGAAAGCCCCGTGCAAATTGATTTTGGGTTGAGGTGTAGAATGATTGACTGATTTGTTAGGAGGAGATTCTCTGATGACTTGTATAACTCTTGTAGACTCCTAGCACGATAATGCGAGTCTAAAGTTCATGCCAAGTTTCCTTTATATAGTATCTACTTTTATAAAGAAAATGATGACTGACCCAAAATGGTATCTACTTTTATTCTAAGAAAAATGAAATTTTACAACAAGAAGCAGCAGTCCATTGAGTCTATTGTGAAGCAGATAATCCAAGACATTCATTCAAGAGGAGCTATAAGCAGCAGTCTTGGCTGGATCACCATAACTTCTACCCTATATAGAGTAGAGAATAGTGTGGTGTAGGATTATTTTTGTTTGGTAGGTGCTATGCTGAACTGTAACAACAAAAACAACATACCCAGTGAAATCCCACTAAGTGGGGTCTGGGCTATGCTGAATGGCAGTTGGATCATAATGTCCAAATAGGTTTTTTTTTTCTTTGTTCATTGCTCACTTGATAATAAAATGGTTCCTTAATTATCAAAAATAATAAATGAAATTTTAAGTACCATATAACCCAGAATTACTCAGATGGAAAGCACAATATTTGTCTAGAGGTGGAAGATTGACCCTGATCAACAGTCTTTAGATGCTTTGCCAACAGATTTGATGTCAGTTTTTCCTCTCCCACCTAAGGTGGAGGAAAGAATTGATGCATTAAGGAGGAATTTTTTGTGGAATGGAGAGAAAGAGTACAAAGGATTTCATTTGGTCAAATGGAAGACTGTAAATCTTTCAAAGAAACAAGGTGGGTTAGGCATTAGAAACTTGAAGAAACAGAACAAAAGCCTTATGATGAAGTGGTTGTGGAGATTTCCTGAAGAGGAGCAGGCCCTTTGGGTTAGAGTGATTCAGGCCAAGTATGAGAAGAGAGACTACTGGAAAACTAAGGAAGTGACTTCTAGGGATGGCAATGGGGCGGGGCGGATGTGGGGTGGGGCGGGGCGGGTTTAAGGTTGTGCCGGGCAGGTGGGATGCGGGGCGGGTTGAAGTGGGTTTTTTTAAAACTAATGCGGGTTGGGGCGGGTTGGGGTATATGTGATTTTATGTGGGTTAAAATTTAATTTTTTACATGTTATAAAAGTGATAGAGCATTATTTATTAAGATAATTTCTTTAAAGCTACTAAAATATTCAAGATAGTAAATGAAAATGGTTCAATAAATAATATAATTCAATTTCTTACATGTTTTCCAATTGACCTCTAAAAAATAAAATTTTAAGTCACTATCCTATTAAATTAATATAACTTAATGAAAAAATGAATTTATTTTTATGAATTTTATTTTTAGTATCAAACTTAACTAGAAAAAGAAAATATTAAAAAAAGTATGCGGGGCGGGTTCATGGGGAGCGGGTCGATGCGGGGCGGGATGGGTTGAAAATGATAAAAAATGTTATGCGGGGTGGGGAGGGGCGGATTAAAAATTTTGCGGGTTAAGCTCAATCTGCCCCGTCCCCGCCCCGGCCCCACACCACCCCATTGCCATCCCTAGTGACTTCTGCCTATGGTATTAGCCTATGAAATCAATCAGAGATTTGTGGCATAGTTTCTTTCAAAGAAATAGATTCAATGTAAACAATGGAAGGAAGATTTTGTTTTGGGATGATAACTGGTTAGGAAATGGCAGCCTCAAGCAGCTCTTTCCAGACATCTATCTGCTGAATCAGCAACAACAAGCCACTGTGCAAGAAGTCTGGTCCATCCATGGATGGAACTTAACATACAGAAGGATGATACAAGACTGGGAGGTGGATAGACTAGCTGAATTTTATGGCACCCTAGACCATTTTGGAGGATTGAAAGAGGGAGAAGACACTCTCAGGTGGATTCATCACAACAAAGGTATCTTTACAGTTAGCTCTGCCTACAAGAATCTGAATCAAATGGGACTCAACTCAGATTTTTGCCTTGGAAGCTTATCTGGAAAGTCAAAATTCCATATAAGGTGGCAATCTTTACTTGGTTGGTAGTAAAAGAGGCAGCACTAACTTAGGAGAATCTCATGAAGAGGGGAATACATATGTGTCCTAGATGTTTTGTTTGTGAGAAACAGGCAGAGACAATCAACCATCTGTTTCTTCACTGTAGGGTGGTTAGACAACTTTGGAACTTGTTTACCAGCTTCAGGGGCACAAGTTGGACCATGCCACAAAGGGCAAGTCAGGCTATAGAAAGCTGGAACAATGAAGGTAGTGGCAGTACAGACCAAAGCAGATGGAGAATTGTCCCAGCAGTGATTTGGCGGACCATATGGAAGGAGAGAAATATGAGATGTTATGAGAGCATTAGTAGTCCTTTACACAGGATTAAAATGAATTGCATTATCACTTTTTGCTATTGGTGCAGTTTTGAGTATGTAGATGATCCTATAGCTATTATAGATATCCTAGGTTCTTTGTAAGATGAAGTAGGATCTTGTTTAGTTTTGTTGAGTATACTCAACTGTATGTAGCTCCGTGATGTAAATTTGGGATCCCAGCCTTTAATGCTGAAGATTTATACACAAAACTGTTACCTTTGTCAAAAAAAATGGAACTTCTCAATGCAAGTTTTCTTTTTCTGCCACCTAATACTCAAAGCTTTAAGGGAAAAACGAAAAACAAAAAAGAACTCTAATATCTACCTGTTGGCTGGCACCACATGTTCTTCAAGCTAACAACAAACTAAAAAACATACACAATTAACTCCTCTATCAATACTCTTTCAAGTGAAAACGAGATACAAATTGCGAAGAAGAGAAGTTCTTTATTTTAACTCATGTTAGATGGGTGAATTTAATATTGACATTCTTGATTCTTAATATCGATTGTCTAATCACATAACTTTTCAACTTCCAGGGAGAGTACGATATATGTTCGCGTCTTTTTGGAATAGGAATCATGCAATTAGAGCCTTGCAACGCTCAGCAACGAACTATCATGCCATGCTAGAAGCAGAGAAAAAGGTATTTTCTGTGCTTTTAATTAGTCCTTTTTTCTAATTATTTGAGACATTAAGCAGTTATACATTCTTAATGAAGGTTGCTTTTAGAACATCCTACAAATCAAATTTCCTGCTTCACTGTGTTTTTCCTCTTATTTTTTCGTTGATGAAGTTATAATTTATTAATGAGATGGGGAGATCCCACATACAAGGTGTATACAAAATGTAGAGAATCTAAAAGGAAGACATGAGTATCTACAAAGAGCATCAACAGTAACACAATATCACTAAGTGCTTCAAAGTTGTACAAATTTGTTATTTCCAATAATCTATACAAACAAGTTCTCTATCCGTTCACACACTCTCCTATTCTCTCTTCGCATATTAGCTGCATGAGTGCAGGAGGCTGCTTGACTCACCAACCTTCAAGTCTTCCTCCATCAGGTCATCTTCCGGAACCAAGCCTTCTGAAAGAAAGCTCATCAGAAAACGCTCTTCTGATTTCCTTCTCTTTCTCCCAATTTATATCCTAGAAGCACCTCTCTGGCAGTCCCTAGTATCCATGTTACACTCAAATTTATGCTCCAGACCATACCCATAATCTGGATGCAATAGGACAGTGAACTAGTAAGTGATTGCATCCTCTCCTACCTGTCTTACTGTGCTGCACATTGGAAATATTTCCTACTTAAGTTAACTATACCAAAAGAGTCATGTAACATATAGGATATGTATCATGTAAGCTACTTGTTCTAATGCATTGGCATACTAGACATCAAATTTATGTCTTTCTTATATTTATCATCTTATCTCACTTCTAATTGATGGAAGATTTCTGCTAGCATAGTTAATATCTTTATTTACACTCTAGGTAAGAAGAAGACTTTGGATAGCTGTTTGATTTTGATTACCATATTGATGTTCTCTCATGAAGAGCTATACCATGGTAGGAAGCCGTTTAGGGTGATTAACATTCAGGCATATCGGTGTACGTTCCGAGCATGACAATGCGTGTAGAATATAAAGAAAGAAAATAGAAAAAGGAAAGGACTAGAATACATGTGTTGAGTTGTGATTGATGACTCAATTGCCTAGTAGTGCATAAGAATGACATTAAGCACCCTACTTTATGTGCTTGTAAAATAGATCCTTGTTCCAAGGAAAAAAGGGTGATTGCTTTCATGCTTTCATGTTGAGAGTTTTTTCAGCTCAATTGTAATAATATAATCCTAGACAATAATTTTAATCATCGGGAGCAGAGACATGGGCCTTTTGAGGGCAGAGGCAAGTCAGCAACTTCATATCAATAATCTCTATTTCATTAGACTTCACTTTTCTAGTATAGCTCTTTGTCATGTTGATAACATCCCGATTACTTGGTTTCAAATAGGGTTGGATAAATTAGGTTTAGAAAGGAAGGGTTACTGGTTAATATGTATGTATTTATCATTTGTTTTTGTATTTTATCAAAAATGAAAGGAATGGTTATTAGTTGTAAATCAACGCAAACATGTTGGAAGTAGTATTTACGAGTCTCTTCAATGTGATTGCATTGTGTAACTGTGTAAGGAAGGTCCCAACTTACATGTTAATTATTGCCTGCCTAAATATTTTTTATTACTAAAGAATGACGCTCATGTTTCATTTCTCATAAGCATCTTATCAACTTGTTGGCCAAGCAGAAGAGCAAAGAAATGCTCTGTTAATCTTGGAGGCTACAAAACATTGCTAAGTGGTATAACAATTTGTTATTGTCACTGCATACTTCTGATGTTATGTAATAATATTTTAATCTGTGAGCTTGTTGAAGCAACATCATGTGCGGATGTGTTCTTAATCTCAGCAGTTTTAAATTTGTTCATAAAGCTTAGAATTTAAGAAATTTGTTATTATTTATAGTGCATTTTTTGGTCATGACAGTTTTCCCCAGATTTTCCATTCTATACCTACGTTTATCTTCTCGGTTATGACCCCCCATCCCCACAAATTTTCCGTCTTGGTTTTCTTTTAGGAGAGGGAACAGTCAGCTCTACGTGCACATAGCAGCTCAGTTAAAGGAAGTAAAAAGATGGATATGAGCCGGGAAGAAAATGTGCCAATGACTGGGAAATCTCAGCCTTTTATCAAAGAAGAAGTCCTTTCTGGTATATACAATGTATGTATGAAACCTAAGCTCTTATCATTTAGCAACTAGAACCTCTTGATACATGATTTGAGATTTTTTTATAAATTTTCAGGATACCTTCCCATGTACACCTCAACAATTTTTTGACATACTATTTTCTGATGGTTCAAATTTCACTACCGAGTACCGTGTAGCACGCAAAGATTCTAATCTCAATGTAAGTTCCATGTCCCGGTTTCTTACAGTTTGAACGTTTTTGTGAACTGTGCTTCTCATTTTATGTATTTCAGAGCTCAAGTACTTCAATTTTTGTTTTCTTTTCCTTTATTTAAAAAAAAAAAAAAAAAACTTTTTTGTGGGTGAAGCAGGCTGTTTTACTATAGTTGGATGTCAAAATAATTTCTCACTCAATTGAAATGCTTTTTTTGGGGCATATGCTCAGTCAAAAGTAAAAGAGGTAAGTAATAGCTAGAGTTCCAAGAGGAAATAAGCATGTAAGTTACCTTGAAGAACCTGTGATGTTGATTATCAGGTTGTAGTGTTTCTGGTGCAATTTCTTATTAATCTCTTTCTATTTATTGGAAAACAAAGTGAGCAGAAAAAGTGAACTTGGTGGAAATATATTTTCTCCATATCTTGAATGTGATGGTATGTTGTGTGTATATATCCAAATCTGCATGGAGTCTACTGCTGAGTATATGCCCGGGCCTGTCAGAAGGGGCTGAAGAGGAGCAAGGGTTGCTGCTGATGGTTAGGAACATGAAAGTAGCACTGAGGGGAGAGCAAGTTAGGAGATCTATGAGATGATGAGTTGAGAAGGCTTCTGAATCGAATGGAAAGAAAATGATACTTTAAGCTCTAGGAAATTCCCTTTAGGTTGATGAATCCATATCCTCAAATCTTAAAATTTAGATCATAGAGGATCCGACCTCTAGATCCAGACCCATACCGAACATCCGCACCCGAGTCTGAGCAACTTAGATTTAAAGTAGTTTAGTAACAGTAAAATATAAGCATTTTTTCCCTGTTGATCATAGAAAAAATTTAGTGTAGGAATAGGGATCAGACACAGTGAGGCCAGTGATGTATCAAATTCATCAGACTTTCAGAACATAAAAGATTTCTGAGCAAGTAATGCTTTTTTTTACTTGCTCAGAAATCTTTTATGTTCTGAAAGTCTGATGAATTTGATACATCACTGGCCTCACTGTGTCTGATCCCCCTATTCCTACACTAAATTTTTTCTATGATCAACAGGGAAAAAATGCTTATATTTTACTGTTACTAAACTACTTTAAATCTTAGTTGCTCAGACTCGGGTGCGGATGTCCGGTACGGGTCTGGATCTAGAGGTCGGATCCTCTATGATCTAAATTTTAAGATTTGAGGATACGGATCCATGTATGAATACGGGTGCGCGGATTTGGCTAAAAATAATTTAAATATCTAAAAATAGAGTTATAAAACCTAAATTATGAGATATTATGTGGAAATCTGAGGAGAAATTAGGGATGACAACTGGGCGAGGCGGGGTAGGGCAAGCCTGGACCCGTTTAGATTTTGACTGGCCCTACCCCACCCCGTTTAGTAATTTTTTTTAAAAAATTCCCTGCCCTACCCTTTTTTTCAAGTTTTGCTTGTTACTTTTTGATTTGTAATATGTTCAATTCTGCTGTACAATATTCTTTCTGATTTAGAATACAAGTTCAAACTACTCTATTTTTGCCCTTTTAACGTGCATTTATACATGCATTCTTCAAACTTTTTGAAATAATCAAGATATTAAAAATTAAATATGAAATACTTAATCTCAAATTGAAAAAAAATATATATGTGAGAAAAATGAGTAATAGAGCAGTCTCTGACTTTCTAATAGCAATACAATTGTGAAATAAAGTGGATTAGTAAAACTCATCAATGAAAGTGGTGTTCAGAGTAATAATCTACTTTGCTCTGTTCTTACATATTCAAAAACAATTGCAGAACTGTGTATCACCCCGCCCCGCCCCATTTAGGTTTTACCCTGCCCTGCTCTGCTATAGATTAGAAATAGAAATTTTTTGACCCGACCCGCCCTATTAATGTATCACCCCGCCCCGCCCCATTTAGGTTTTACCCTGCCCTACCCGGATTGCCATCCCTAAGAGAATATTGACCAAGAGGAGAATCTTGAAAGGAGATGAAAGAAAAGAGAGTGACAATAGTTTTATATATTCATTTTCTTCAATTCCACCTTAGTTTTTGTTTTGATTTTAGAAATCATTGAATATGTCTAGAATTTCTCCCTCAAATTTGGTCAAGGTACCCAAAACTAGTTGACCAGATTGGGTACGGATCCCACACCCACACCCACACCCACGTCGTGTCGACACGGGTGCGGCACCGAAAGTGAAGAGTCCAAGCAACTTAGCTTTAAATCACCAAAATATGAGTGGACAACTTAGCGAACTGAATTTAGCCTTTTTCACTTTTTCCTGCATACTGCAGAAATGTTTCCTCAATTAATAAAGGTTATCCTTAACCCTGAAAACAATTAGAAAAATTTAATGATGCTAAATAAAACCATTAAGAAGTAAGAAAGTGTAATATGAGTTATTTCTTGATGGAACAAAAAGAAGTAACCTTTCAGAAGGATGAAAACAACTGCTTATGTTTACTTGATGTGTTCTTTGTAGACTTGGACCTCTTTGTTCCCTTTTGTCTTGTAAAATTCAATTGACCACTGCTGATTTTAATTAACTAAATTAGTTTTGAGGCACAAAAATTTCAGACTTCGAGAAGAAGAGGAAGTAAATAAATATGAAGTAGTTGTCACAGGCGTACATTTCTTTTTCTGCAATTAGGTTAACAAAATTTACTGTGTGTTTCAGTTGTTCCTGTCTAGAGCTAGAGTGACCCCAAAAAAATAATTGCTTCACCCCTGTGGCCTTAACTCTGGCTAAACTTTCGAATGCCTTTATTTTTATAGATAGGTCCATGGCATTCTGCTGATGAGTATGACGGCCAAGTCAGAGAGATTACATTCAGAACCATATGTAACAGTCCTATGTGTCCCCCAGATTCAGCAATGACGGAGTACCAGCACGCCATTTTGTCACCGGATAAGAAAATGCTGGTATCTCATCATTTCTTTTGCCACTTTGTTTACTGGTTGCTTTTATGCTATAATAATTTGTATTATATTAATTTACCATTTTCCTTTCTTTTAGGTTTTTGAGACTGTACAACAGGCCCATGATGTCCCATTTGGATCATGCTTTGAGGTATTGCTGGGTTTGGTCATCAGCCCATATTCTTTTCCAGTATTTGTGGTTTCAATTCAATGGTGGTCCTTATAGATGACCCCACATGCTATATATCATTGCTTATCTGCTGTAGGATCGCCCCTTGTTTATCTTTCTTACTGATTCGATTTGTCATTGAATCAGGTTCACTGTAGATGGTTGTTAGAGGCATCTTCTGACTCGTCCTGCATTTTAGACATAAAAGTTGGTAAGTTTCTTCTAGGCTATGGTTTCTCGTTCAGTTGGAAGTGTTTAATCCACTATTCATTTGTCACCTTTTGCTCGTTGAAAAGAATTTCTGGTTCCTGGTTTACCTATTCTTTTTGGTAATTTTTTATAATAGATTCTTTCTAGAAATAGACCAGGCAAGATCTGGAATGCACCACCAGGAATGACTTTACCTTTGTGAAAAATCAACCAGTCTGTGTCATTTATCAACCTCTTAGCATCTTTTGGCCACTCATCTTTCTAATCATCCGTGTGTTACATGTCTAGCTTTTAGCTTATCATTTTTTTTATACTTTCTGTCAGTTACCTTACTAGTCACCTTGTAGTACTCTTTCATCGACTCTTATGGACTACTCTTTCATTTTTTACTTACTGAAAAGTCTCTGAGGGCCAAAGGCTGCGTTTGAAATTTGGTGGATTATGAGCCCCGCCCCTCTACTCTTCTCCACTTAAGTACCGAGATTTTGCCTGCCACAGGGTTTGAACCTATGACGTGCGCCCACACATCATGTGTTGTGCTTTTACCACTTTGACCAAAGCCCTGGGGGCTATGGGGGATTACTACCCTTTTCATCCATCACGCTGGGATTTTAAGTAGGTGTGAATCTGCTTGCCTCTTGCAATGGTTAGAGCCTTCACTTGTGCTTCCCAAGTTCCTCCTTCTAAGATCATTTGATGTTAAGCTGCAGTTAGAAAATTTCTTGAGTACTCCAAGGCCCAAGCTGATTGGTCTGAATCTGCATTGTCATCTTATTCAAGTCTATTTGTGTGAATTCCCACTTTGCGGGATTACACTGAGTTGTTGTATCTATCTGTATGAATTATAGCATGATACAGCCCACCGCATAGTTCATAGGTGTCAATTGTGTTACATGACGGTTACTAGAGCAACTGTGGTAAAGTATATCTTATATGGGTGACCAGGAAGATTAGAATTTAAAGTATCAACCATCTAACATATTAAGAATGGGGATATGAATTATGATGTTGTAAAGGTGAACTAACTTCTGAGATTCGAACAGGTGCGCATTTCAAGAAATGGTGCATTATGCAGTCTAAAATTAAGGCAGGAGCTGTCGACGAGGTAAGATTTTTGTGCTTTTGCCTATATCTGCAGCGAAGCTGACTCACAAGAAACTGATTATGTCATATTTTTCCCCTGTACTCTCTTCCACCCCCTATGCAGTACAAGAAGGAGGTTGCAACAATGACAGGGATGGCTCGTTCATTTGTTCAATCCGGAATCTCAGGTAGTGAAATGCAAAATGCTGCATTTGAGCCTTCCATTACTCAATAGAACATCTAATTTAGGTTATATTTAGCTTCAGGATTCTTTGAAAGTGTTTCATAATTCTGGTTTGTTTGTAAGTAAGATGGTACTACCATAAGTCCATGTAATTTTGTCACAATCTTTGGATAGTAACTGCACCCTATTCCTCAAACAGAGGTCAAGTGGTGCTTTTTTGTAAATTTATGGATCACAATTTTTGTATTAAGATTAGATGATTTTTCTTTTTCCTAATATCCTCAGTTGTGTTTCTCTCAATATTGCGCTTCTCAATGCAAGGGTGGAAAATTTATTGTCACAACTTGTCAATTGCTTCCATTACGTCTTTTTCTAGTCTATATTGAGATTCACTATAATGGCCCTAAGGCAGCAGGGGAATTCCTTGTTGGGGAAGTCTCATTCCTGTTGGTGCATTATGATAATGCAGCTGAGTTGATCTGTTTGAGGAGGTAGGATAGACCGTTGGTCAGTTTGGAAATAAATATCGTTTATACAAATAAAATGATGCACAAAATGATTAAATAACATATTTTGAACACCCTTGACACAAAAGATACCTTAAATGAGCCCGTGCTCTATTGTTTGTTTATGTAGATCACAAAAAATGGTAAAAAGTAGAGGATGGAAATCCTTAAAGATAATCTCTGATCACCCTCCTCTTACTCCTAATAGATTGTTTTTTTATGGTAATTTTTTGCAAAATTTCTATTTTTTTAGTTGAAAGTTCGTTTATGTTTTCCTATATATGATGAAGTTTACTTTTTTGGTTACTTAAACTCACAACTTTAACGTTAGAAGTGAAGAGTGCTTACCATCCGAGCAATTCTATCATGTCAAGTTATATTGTAATTATTTCAGTTGTCTTTACTTTTTTTTTCAATAACACCCTGTATAAATACAAAAGACCATATAAACTCAAATAATTTCAAAAAAAAAAATAGAAAAAATGTGAAATTTTGGAGCAAAATAAATTTCTAATGTATAATTAAGCAAAGTAAATAAAGACATCTAGTAAACACCAAACCTCAAAGCTCAAACTCCACAAGTCTAATACCTATGAATAGGATAAGTATAGGTGAATCGTTGCATGTCAATTATCAACAGTTATGGTCTTTGCTCAAAACTATCCGATTTAGTTTATTTTTTGAACGTATGAGTTCTCCAAGGTATTCAGATTTGATATCTTGACTTTTTTATTCGATTTTCAAGCTGATTCTTTTTGTGGCAATATGAGTGTCTAAGGACTTGTATACTCATCTAGATTACATCTTTGACCAGATTGGAAGCGTTCAGAGGCTTTAGGGAAAGTAGTTTAAATTTTTAAACTCCAATTAAGACAAGTTGAGACTCTGTTATGAAGTGTTAAGTGTATTGCTTGATTGGATAAAAATAGTAATGGAAAATAGGGGGTTTCACATAAATAAGATGATGAGCAATTATACGGATAACGGTGCTATGATATGGATTATTTGACTATTCTACTTGTTTGGCATGATTCTATATGACTAACGAGCATGCTTTAAAACATATGTGGCTTATATTAATTCATATACATTATAGTTAATGATTTACTCCCCTTTATGGATTTGGGATCGGATTATGATAATATGAAGTAATAAATAAATTGATCGACTTTCACAAGTTATAACATTTCCTTTGGAAAGAAAAATCAATCAAAGCTTCTAACATAGCATTGCTTAAGCACAAACAAATTTAATGCTAAACCACATTAATTGGTACAACACAAAGCCTAAATGACTTTCACACATGACACATCTAATACTACAAGCTGTACATCAACCTGCAGAAGAATGGAGACAATGTGCAAGAAAACGACTCAAATTTGCCTTCTTCCAGGCAAGTCGTAATTTGTTGATAAGGCACCCTACTTCTATACAATTGACAAGAGAAATGACGAGAAACTGCAACATAGGACCATTTATACCACCACACTGTCTTCAGGTTTGCTGTATCTTGAGACCAGCTTTTCAAAACTCAACATCTTGTTCAATGCACCAATATAGGCTCGGACACTAGAGATAACAACATCCATATCTGCTCCAGTTCCACTGGAAGAAAAGATGAGACAAGTCAAAAAGGAAAACTGATGCATTTATTCTGGTAACCTATGAGTCGCCTAAGAAAATGATGTTCACGTATCAACTACGTGCTGGACTCAAGCATATTTGTAGGACATGTTTTTGATATACAGTGAAGCATGTCATCACTTAGTTAAGCATTTGTCACTCCTACTTGTATTGTTGGATACACAATGGTGGAGCTAGGATTTTCATAAACTATGAAGAAGTGAACACACGAAGAAGCCAAGGGGATTCAACAGCTACTATATCTACATACAATATACTTAATTTTAACCTTGTATATACAGTGTAATTTTCTGCCGAAGGGTATCTACATTATATAACTGCTTTGACATATTAGATAATGAAGTTCCTTGCCTGTGTTATGAGCCTGTGATACATTTATATTATATAAAGGTTTGGCATTTAGATACCGAAATCATTACTTGTCATATTTTGTGTGCATATTTTTCTTTTCCCATCTTGGTAGCACTGGCTACATTTACACTTCCATACTGTGTCATTCTTTGGAAATTTTCCATGTAAAACTGAAAGAGGAAAACAATATTTCGTGTAGATTTCGTACCTAAATGTGCGGTGAATAGTCTGTCCAGTTGAACCATTCGTTACATTATGCCCATCCTCACCGCAGATTGACACTCTGGTTGATGCTATGGCATCTATACCTTCTGTGACTGCATTCATGGAATATTCGAGGAGCGTTATAGGCACCTGCATAACGAGGAAAGTACATTAATGCTACATTAATGCAGTACACGAATAGTATAAAGGATAAATGTTTCATAAATACAGTTGCAAGACCATCAGTTTTATGAGAGTTTCTGTTGTATTAAACCTTCACAATGAGGTCCACTGCCTTATAAGCTGCATCAACAGGTCCTGTTCCAACTGAACAAGCAATATGCTCTTGACCATCAGTGTTTATAAGCTTCACAGTTGCTGTAGAGAGGCCAAGACTTCCACACGTAATCTGCCCATTGAACATTAAATCATTTTGAATCAGCTGGACTATTATTTTCAATCCAAAAGAAAGAAAAAAAAAGACCGGCAAAGACGAGACAGAGGAAGAATTTCATCTACCTGTACATCTCCAAGCTTCCAATAAACATTAGGCTGGAGAACTTCATCTGACATCAGTGCTATTAAGTCATCATCTGTAATTTTCTGAAAGAGAAGTAGGGAAGACAAATAACTGGACAACATATCTCCTCTGCTTCAACTTCTACATTTGTTCCACACAGGTAGAAGTACAAATTCCCAGTGCTATTGAACGCTTAATAACGGAAGTATGAAAATTTCAATTCACCTTTTTCTTCTCAGCTACTGACTTAAAACGCCAAAAGAGGTCCTCTAGTTCTTTTCCGTCAATGTCATATCCAAGCTGGAATAGACATTAAAATGATTGATCCCTATTTTTTATGATATAAGAAATATGTACAACTCACAAGGTATGCAACTTACCTCAAGCATTTTGGATTTCAATGCATGGCGACCACTGCAAAAAAAATTGAACATGTTATTGCTTTCTTAAAGGAAGGATGTAGTTCAATGTGAATGTTGCAAATGAAAAATTAAGGAGGCACAGGAGGGAGGATAGTAAAGATTTTTATTATGATTGTGTGATACAATAGTGAAATAACCAAATTATAGCAAGAAAATCTCAACAAGATTTTAGCTAAAACATAAGAGAAAGAGATACTGTAGGCTGATATACTACTTTATCAAAAAAAGGAGGACAATTTACTGTTGAAATGGTAACGGTATGGAGTTCATGGAGCAGTACTCCAGTACTAAAAGAAATTCTTCCATGATAGCAACTAAAAGGAAATAGTAAATGTAAGATCAAATCTAACAACGTGGAGTTCATGGAGCTTTACTCGCAGTGTTAAGAAATATTATTTCCAAAGTAAGCACGATAAAAATAGACTTGCAAACAGATTGAATGATCTCTATGACATTACAAAAATAATTATTGACTGGAAAACCAATGCTTACCTGAGTTTCCCAAGGACAATACCCGCTTCATTAGAACGACTAAGCCCAATATCTTCAGGAGATATAATCTCATAGGTATCCTTGTGTTTTAACATTCCATCCTAAAGCATATAAAGGGAAGTAAAAAGACAGAAGAGACTTAGATTATCATTTCTTCTTTTAGTTGACAACTTTACGATAGTTGAAAGTTAGTAAATCTAATCATTAGGAAAGGAAAAACATAGGGGCCAACAGGGAACTAACTGCAGATAATCAAAGAATGATAACTGAAATAATTGAAATCTAAGATGAATCTGAACAGTCAGCCAAAAAAAACATTGAATTGAGCTCTAACTTCTAACGCATATGTAGAAGATACATTGATAAATTCAACGAGAGAAAATTACAACAAATGCACACTTTTAAGTGAAAAGGCCAAAGAGAAAATGGAAAATTTCAGGGACGAAAGAGTGGGTAGATTCAAACTTTTGAAGTTAAGCCCTTTATGTTGGGAGTTAGAAGATATCTTAATCTACAAGCACCTGTGGTTTCTGTTATAATGCGCATAACTTGACGAAATATATCATGTACTTAAGCTTCAAAAGGGAACAAGTGAATCAAGTGTCCAGTCTGAGAAAGAGGCAGTGAAACACAATACTTGCAGTAGATTAACGAAATGGATGTTTCAACTTAAATAGCTACATGTTATGTTTAGCATAGTAATAAGAAGAAAAAGTTTACAACACTAAATATAGGTGCATCAATGCTACAATTAGAACAAGTAACACAGACCTGATGGATGCCACTTTCATGAGCAAATGCATTAGCTCCAACAATAGCCTTATGTGGCTGCACCTGTAGCCCAGTGTACTCCTCCACCTGCAAAGGTATAGCCGTATAGGTCATCAAAAACACAAAGAAAACAGATTTAGCCGGTATAAATCTCTAAAAGATTAGGATGCAACTAGGGGTACAATACCATTTTGCTCGATGGGACAATATGTTGAGTATTAATCCCTGTGTAGAGGCCACCTAATACTTGCTCTCCGCGACATTTTAAGGCCATTACAACCTATTTCAGTACAAGGGGAAGGTAAAAAATTAAACGAAAGAAAGAAAGCACAAGAAAATGACCAAACAGAAAAAAAGCATCAAAGAGGCAAGAGAGTTCCTATACAAGTTAGTAGTGTGTCAATTTTCAAGTGTCAGGTATCACCATCAAACGCTGTAAAGTAATCCGTTATTTGTTGCATTTTCACAGTTGTTCTTGTCATATGATTTTTCTTGAATTAAACAAAAAAAGAGAAGTAGCTGGTCCCTTATATAAGCTATATCGTAACAAAAGTATGAAACCTATTGGTAGGTGAAACAAGCATTTACTGGACAGGAAGAAAAGTATCCATGTTTCAGTCATCCCATAGTATAGGACAGTTCAAACTTTTAACAGTATCATATAGCACAAAAGTTAGCTGGCACTTGTTTTTGCTCTTCTACATACAATTTTTTTCTCATTCGATTCTAACAAAGAATATAATGATAATATACCTGCTCCCATATGTTCACGTCTTCACGAATAAGAATTAAGCAATACACAAGTTCTATTCCTTTCTTACCCATACTATTAATTTGGTAAGACAGTAACGATTCATTGAGAATCTGTTTTCCACCATGCATTTTCCTAATAAGTTGTTTCAGTGGGAAAATCATGTTTTATAACACAAATTTCTCATCAATTCGCGATGGGAAAAGCCTTTGTTACTGATAGTATAAAAATCTCAAGTTTCTTTGTATAAAACCCTCTAACTCACCTCCTCCAGAGAAGCATTTCCAGCTCTTTCACCAATGCCATTAATGGTCACTTCTAGTTGTCTTGCACCTGCACAAGCTCCCTGAAATTGAACATGCTTCAATATTTTTCATACAATGCAAGTTAGTACATAACCATTTAGGCATGGAAGAAATTGCACACTTACAGCTAAAGTGTTGGCAGTAGAAAGCCCAAGATCATTTTGGCAATGTGTTGAAATTATCACACTTTCAATCCCCGGAGTATTGGCTTTTATATCAGCAATTAATTGTCCAAATTCACTTGGAACAGTGTATCCAACAGTATCAGGTATGTTAAGTGTTGTTGCACCAGCTTTAATAACTTCTCCAAGGATATCATAAAGGAACTCTCGATCAGACCTGAGTGGAATAAACAACAAATATACACTCAGTCTTCTATTACATCAAAAAGCATCCCGCACTCAAGATTCGTGTACACTCTATCCTTCTCAGACCCCACTTATAGGATTTCATGGGTATGTTGTTGGGGAATATGCAACAATTATTTATTTTATGTAAGAAAAAGTTATATAGGAATTATTTTTTTAGTTGAATGTTTAGTTAAATATAGTTCAAATTAGTATATCATGTATAGTTTAAAATATTTATTTATTGTTTAAACAAAATAAAAGATTTCTTACTATTGTGAAGGACAATACTATAATTTTGTAATTTTAGTTCAGGTATTATTAATCCACACATTCTTATTTCTCACCTAAAATATTTATGCATAACTTATCAAGATATTATTTATGTGAGCAATAAAAAAGACAACCAAATACTGTATAACTAATACTAAATTTTATGCAAATTATCAGAAGGGCAACCAAATATTGCCTTGTTAATACTACATTTATGAAGGTTTTATACTAACGACTAGTTCTTTAAAGTTGATAAGAGGAATTGCTTAGATAGTAAGCATTTTCCACCTCCAACTCTGAGATGGTTGATTCGAGTCAACAAAGAATGATGAAGTTTGTATCAGATTGTGTGCACCTAGATTATTTCATGGAATACTAACTAGTTCAGGCACCGAAAGATTAAGTAGGCGTGTAGCCATAAATTTTAAATATTTGTTATTTTATTTGAATTTTTAAGATGAAAATATGTTTGGTATATATTTTTTGCAAAAAAAGAATAGATTACTTTATTTGCAATTCATGAACATGGATTTGGAAAATAAGTTTGGAGTACTTTTTTTGAATTTAAAGTTGAATTTGAAAATTTGTAGTCAACTAATTTTCAAACAAAATGAAATCATGTCAAAAAAAAGAAGAGAAAATTGTATATAATAGCAAACTATTAATTCAAATTAAATGCTATAACCATAGTTTGATTTAATTGTACCCCATAGCAAACTGTTGCTATTTGGCCTCTCTCCTGGTGAATCTCGCTCGTCACTCTCGTTCTCGCTGGCAGTCTCCCTCGCCTCTCTCGCTTTTATACAAACACAAATGTATAAAATGCGTTTGTGTTTGTATAAAACGAGAGAAAATTGTATAT
>JAJONR010007459.1:0-34485 GCA_029582245.1 Solanum etuberosum
CAATTTAAGCTAAACTAAAGTAATAAAATATTTAACTAGAAATGCAAAATCTTTTGAGATAATTTTGAAATATTTATAGAACATACTAATTATGTGCATAGTTGTATAAAACATATTTATTATTCAAAAATTATAAAATTGAAAAGGTTATTTTAAAAACTTTAAAATTGTTTTGAATTTTGTAAAGTCAATTGTTTCAAATCGTTGGAAATTAAAGAAGCTCGAAAATTAATTTGCATCGGGGACGGTCAAAATTGGGTGTCAACAATTGGTCCATAATCCAACCACTCAACACCTTTTTGCTTATTTTTTTTCCCTCCCGGTGTTTGGAGTCTGTATGCTCGGTGTTTGAAGACTCTATTGAAATTTCGACTAAATCCAAATCACGCATTGCAGGATTCATTCACGGGTGACGCTCCCAATATGATTTTCTTTATATCCAGAATTTAAATTCGAAAATTTTAATTAAAAGTAAAGTAGTCTTACCACTACACCACAACTCGCTTGGTGACTTATGGTAAGTATCTAGGAAACTAAGAAAATAATAAACAAATAAATAGATGCATATTTTACAACCGTTGATCTCCATTAAAATCCCCTCCATCATTCCTAACCGTCGATCAATTTGCATTGACTTTGTCTTCTGATTTTCTATTAAATCTTAGGATGGGAAGAACTTACATTCATAAATAATAAATAGCCTTTCTTGTATTATCATTCCTGCAGTCTGCAACAAGAAAATATTGACAGTGTTGGATCTTGAAAATTTGAATTCTTGAGAAAATTAAAGATGGCTACGATGGCGACAGGGGAAGAACAGAGTAGCAGTAGTAACAGAGCCCAGAAATGGTCCCTTCATGGGAAAACAGCTCTAGTTACTGGTGGAACTAGAGGTATCGGGTAGGTATAAATAGTGGAGGGTCAAAAATTACGTGTCTACAACTCTCTGGTTATTGGTTGAACCAAAAGTTGAGGGTCAAAAATTACGTGTCTACAACTGATGTTGTTTGTCTTTTTTAATGATGATTTTTGTTAGGAGTGCAATAGTGGAGGAATTGGCAGGATTTGGAGCAAGTGTTCATACATGTTCAAGAAATAAGAAAGAGCTTGATGAGAAGATTCAAGAATGGGAAGCAAAAGGATTTAAGGTGACTGGCTCTGTTTGTGATTTATTTTCTAAAGAACAGAGAGAAGAGCTTATTCACACTGTTTCCTCTGTTTTTGAGGGCAAGCTCAATATACTGGTAAGTCTTCTCACTAAATATTTATTTCTTTGTTTCCGTTGTCCGATGTTTAGTACTCGTATTTCAGATTCGAGAGCTAGGATCCATTTGAGAGTAAAACTACTGTCAATTTAGAATTTTTTTATACCCAATTTGAAATTGAGTCTTCTGATTAAAGGAGGAACAACATATCTACTACACCATTTGTTATTAAATATTATTTTTGTAGAAGAAAGAAAAAAAATTAATGAATTGAGTAGTAGAGCCAAACTTCTTTACATATTTAATACATGCTTTCTAATTCGTAATGTTCGGTTTAATTTGATTTATTTTATAAAAGAAGTCATTCTTTTGTTGGTATTAAACCATACCCACCGGCCAGATTAATTTGGATTAGGTTGTGTAGGGCTATTAAATATCTCTTTGTTCGAATTTGAAATTTGAAATTTCTAATTCGTAAGTGAAAAGATTATATCGATACGTTCTAATATTCTATACATGTTTTGATGAATTTTTTTTTTCTTTTTTTTTTTGTTAAAGAAAAGCAAGTTATTATATTAAGTACAAATTAAAAAGTTTTACTAGAACATAAAGCCTAAAGTACTATGCATGATTATTTAAATACTTAGAAGTTGGTTAAAAGGACCAACTTCATATGTTAAATGAGGAGGAGCTCTTGAAGTACATAAAAGTTAATTAAAAACACATCTTTATTACTTTGAGAATTGAAAGCATGTAATAAATATGTTAAGAAGTACTTTTAACGTTTGTAATTCTTTAAATAGTAAAAACATATGTAGAATTAATTAAATAAGATAAATATAGGTATTAAAAAGACGTCAAAACTAGTATGGTGAATTTTGCAGACATATATACGTAAACAATGTGGTCATTTGGAGACAAGGAAGATGTAAAGTGAAATAAGAATAGGACTATGGATGGCATAAAGCCAAATTTAGGTGACAAATTTCCAACAACATAAATGATAAAAGACAAAATTGTCATACTAAAATGTTATATAATTATCAACGTCACTTTCTCGTATTTAAAGCTAATTCCCATCTCTTATAACTACTTACTGACATATAGGGTCATCCCAATTTATATAATACAAAAGTTAGAGTTCGATTAAATTTGAATTCAGATATCTTAATTTATATGATACATTTTTTTTAGTCAGTTTGAAAAAGAATAACATATATTTTTTATTTTATTGTAGGTGAATAATGCAGCAATAAGTATGATAAAAAGAACAGCAGATATAAGTGTGGAAGATTATTCAAAAATTATGGGAACCAATGTGGAGTCACCTTTCCACATCACTCAAATTGCTTATCCTCTTTTGAAAGCATGTGGAAATACTGCTAGCATTGTCTTCATTTCCTCCCTTGCTGGTTCTCTAGCACTCCCTGCTCTTTCTGTCTACGGAGCCTCTAAAGGTAAAATTACGCTAATTAATATCATTAGACTATATATATATATTGACGATGTTTTTAATTTTAATTTTATGAATTTTGAATAGGTGCAATCAACCAGCTTACCAAGTTTTTGGCATGCGAATGGGCTAGTGATGGAATTCGCGTTAATACAGTCTCTCCATTCGCTGTCAAAACTAGCATTTTGAAAGCGGTAATGTCCCTAATTCAATACTATTAACATTTAAAGTCGTTATTTAAAAATTTAAAATTCATAAAATTGAAATTCTAACTCTGATGATGACAGGAGGATATTCACCCGTCATTGTTGGGGAATTATTCAGAATTGATGTGTAGAACACCATTGAAACCAATGGCAGAACCAGATGAGATATCTCCATTGGTGGCATTTCTTTGTCTTCCTGCTGCTTCACATATTACTGGTCAGATCATTCTTGTTGATGGGGGATTTTCAGCTGGTAGTTTCAAATTTCAGTCTTAATTAATTAAATATCCAAAAATAGAAAGAAAAATACAATATGGGTTGGTAAATTGTTTTTCATATGAACAATATTGTTCTTGTAAGCTATTAGGGTGGATCGATCTTTTCGAAATATTGTAAGTCATGTTTGACCATAAAAGTTATTCACTTTTTTTCTGAAACAATGTTTCACTTTATATAAAAATTAGTGTTTGGCACGTTAAACATTACCTTGAGTTTGTATTTCAATTTGAAAAACATGTTATACTAAAGCATAGGCATTATTTTTGAGTAATTAATGATCAAAAACATATTTAAACTATCATTTTTAGCGAATTTCATATCCTAACTATTCATTGTTCTTGTTACCTTCTTAAAATATCACTTTCTTTTTAATAAAACACACCTGGATGTTGAGTTGGTCACATGTTTGCTCCCAATTAACAACAAGCGCGTGCAAACCAATTCAACATCGCGGTGTGTTTTGATATAAAGAGAATGATAATTAAGGTTTAAAATTTGTGAATATGTGATGAATTAGGCAGGTAAATAGAACAATGGATTGTTAAGATATGAAACTCGATCACGAAAAAGTAATAGTTTAAATGATTTTTTTTTACTATTAGCTCTTCCAAATATTCTTTGTGAAAAATATTATCAAACTACAATTTGAATTTCAAAATTCTAAATGAATTGAAAAACATTTGAAATCTAAGCTCAACCCCCTACTTAGTTTTGTTAATTGTTTTACAAATTTCTGAAGTTCAAATAGAACAATAATTTGTTGAGTAGTGGTCTAATTAATACTTATCTAAGTGACAGTTGTGTCATTTTCTCCTACGGATATCGATTATTAAATAATCAACGAATAATTAGGACTATAATTACGTAGAAGATAATCAAGAATTACTATCAATTTTCACTTTTTTGTTTTTGTCAATTTCGTAGTTGGATATGACGTGAATACTGGCCTTGAACATGCTTGAGATATAGATGTGACTATCGACTAATTCAGGTCCAAACTCATATTTAATATTTAGTGTGAATTCAATTATCGATTTATAAAGAAACTAAAATAAAATAATTCAAAACTATACGAATTATGTAATCACACTTGCTACAAAATTTTAGAACCTAGAATTATTTCTTTCAAAAGTTTTTGCAAACTACTCAAGGGAATGTATTGTTTTTCTTTTTCCTAAAAGAAGAAAGATATCGAGGTTGAAGATTAGGGAAGAAGGATATTAGGTAGTCGAGCATTATTTAGGTTTTCTTATCAATTACTTTCCTACTATCTTATTTTTTATTTTTTATTTTACCTGTTGTTTACTTTGCTTCGATTGTTGTATTATTTATCGATCGTTGTCATTGTTCTTTTCTCGTTTGTTTTTAGCATATATATTTTCTTTCCATACTTGTTTTTTATATGTTTTACTTGAGCCCTGAAGGTCTAGCATTGGAGATAGCCTTTCTACTTTACAAAGATAAAAATAAGATTGTGTACAGACCTCTCTTCCAATCTTTTAGACTGTCGTCTACACATATGATTTTACATTGAATATATTATTATTATAAAAAATGTTTAACATAAATTCTAACAATGCTATATATAATGAAGTAGTATTAATAAATACAAACAATATTAAAGCAAAAGCACCATGATCCTTTTCTTGGAGGCGTTAAATTACGTAGCACAAAGCCACAAATTGGAATGTGGAGTGTTTGGTTGGCCTTTACTCAAACCCAAGAAATGAAAAAAATACTTAAATAGTCATAATTGTTAAGCAAAAAACTTGTAGACAAATATAACCCATCATCTTCTCACCAAGAAAGTACAATAGACAAAATCCATCTTCCATTGCCAAAATAGCCAAACTCTATGATGTTGTCGGCCGGCACAATAGTTTTGCTCAAATTTATATAAATGATTCATCAAAAATTTAGTATATTTTTAAAATATTGACTTTATCTCTATAGGTACTAAAACAACATACCAAAAGCTATAACAAGGTGCTATATATATATATATATATATATATATATAAGGATCGGATCTTTTCACGCTTAATGAGATACTAGAGTTCGAATATCAAACTAAAGTATTCTTAATTAGTAAGTGCTTTATTCTTTTAATACCTATTCAACGTGAATTCATATTAATTGTGGAAGTAAAAGTTTCAAATACATACTACCTTAAGCGAAAAAGAAAGTGAATGAAGATTCTCTATAGCTAGACATTAGAATTCATTGTTAATCATATTTAGTGATAAATAATTATATAAAAAAAAAATTATGTTAGTTACGAATAATTTAGGGAGGAAGTTCATAACACGTGCAACAATTTTAAAGGGAAAAGGAACCAACAAACCAAGGTAAATCAACGATTAGAACAAAAGGTTAGTAGGTAATCGAGTGTTATCTAATTTTTTCAACAATATTGTTTTATAATTACTCGTCTGCAATTTTATTCTTCGATTTTATTGTCTCCTTTGCTCAGTTATCATATTATTTGTTGTTGCCACTATTCTTTTCTCTATTATGAATTCTTCGGTATTTTTCATTTATTTTGAATATATTCTTGATTTTTATATGTTTTACTTGAATCGAGAGTCTATCGTAAATAACTTGATCTCTATCTTCTTAAAGTACGTAGAGTAAGGGTGCATACATATGATCAATACATTTTTCAGATCTAACTTATGAGATTACGCTAAATATGTTGTAGTAAGAAAACTTAATAAAGGGTAATAATGAATAAGATCTATTAAATAATCTTTTAAAATAAAATAATAAAAGTAATATATATATTCTCTATCTCATACTCAAAACAAAACAATGACCCGTAGCTCATTATAGACTTAGCCTGTTTAATTTAATTATGTCACAATTTATTTATATTTCCTATTGCTAACACGTCCAAACACCAACTCAACCACTCCAATTGCCACCCTTAATTTAAAAATCATCTCATAATTACAATAATTTCTTGATTGAATATTGTTTCCTTGACAAAAGACAAGCATCATAAATAGTTATACCAATTGTTATTCCTAGTCGTCCATGAGCTGGCCTCACTATATATACATATCTACTTATAAAAATAGAACCACCAAATAATGCATATGATGAGACGGATAGAATGTTCATTTTTAATCAGAAGTATTACGTTCGAATCTTGAAAATAAAATAAAAGATCTTGATAGAAAGTATTAATTCTTCCTCTAATAGGCCTAACATGAAAAAAGTACAATTAATCAGAATTATTTCAAGTATCGAATATCGAGCGAAAAAAAAATATATACAATATTATAAACAACAGCAATGAAGGATCCCACATGCATGGTCTGGTGATGACAACATTAAATTTGGTTTAGAAATTGAATATTAATTACTAGTGTGCTCAGCAGTCGCTTTTAAAGTTCCTCAATTCAGTTGGTGGATATGGACTTTAAGAAATATGTCATTATTATCATACATATATAGCCATGCCCATATTTTTTAATATCGAAATTATTTTGATAGAAACAATTAGTTGACGGATGGATTGTTTGCCTTATTATATGGTTTGGGACATATATTTACCTTATGATTAAGCTTTTAGAGTTACGTTATTTCCAAATTTCATTTCTTATTGATCGATGTGAATAATCATATGCATTATCTCAAGAGTAAACATGATCAAGACACTTTTTAAAATTGCATATGAACTTCAAAGTCAGCTATAGATCTTGCAAAAGTTTTCTC
This sequence comes from Solanum etuberosum, assembly GCA_029582245.1. Classification (NCBI taxonomy): domain Eukaryota; kingdom Viridiplantae; phylum Streptophyta; class Magnoliopsida; order Solanales; family Solanaceae; genus Solanum; species Solanum etuberosum. Next base: position 6,864 of record JAJONR010007459.1, read on the forward strand.
TCCCGTAAAGATTTTTCGATTAACAAACTTCAAGCTTAACATAAAAGCTCGCATGGGTTACCTATCATACGCAGAGGCAAAGCTAGCTTAAAACTTACGACTTCACGTGAGCCTAAAAACATTTGCCAGATTCAATATATTTAAGAAATTGCTAAATATCTATAAACATTTGATAGCGAACTCAATTATTATTATTATTATTATCCATTAACCCCCTCATTATTAGTTAAACTATAGAGACTTCTTATCTAATATTCTAATTGAACAATATCGTATGACACGAAAACAAAAACAAAAAAATTAAATTTCCCATTCATCAATGTTCCCTTATTTTGTTTTACTTGTTATGCAACTTGATTTTTTTTTCCCCAATTGACTAAAAGTTGAGTAAATGATTAAATGAGTCTATACTAACAATTTATCAAATAAAAGAAACAAAAATTGATATAACCCGAGTCTCTGTAAATTTTATTTTTATAAGTAACAAGATTGTATTAATCACCAAGTGTACCAATTACAGAACCAATAGCTAAGCCAAGACACAGCTTGCTATTCTCAAAACAAAGACAACATGAAACAAATAAAAACTAAGCTAGCAAGTTAAATAAAACAAATTGATGAATGTTTTCATTTTGCATAGTTTTTGGTTGGCCCTAACACAACAAATATAAGCAATCTCCCTGGCAATAGATTCTCAAAGATCCTTTGGTTTCTCTCAATTCAAATAACGATAGACATACTCAGTATATACCAACTTAATGATTTGGGCAGTTTGAGTTTTCCCCTTAGCAGAGCCTATGATTCCCAAGACATATTGGTCCCAATTATTATAAGGAGCTTGAACAAATTGGATCCATTGTAGCAACTTGCACTATACCTGATGACTAGAAAAACACCTTTATGATCTCTAGATTCAGGCTGGGGTTGGCACAATACACACTTCAAATCAACATCTAGCTCAAAGAAAGAAGCAACAAAGTCTCCTTATATATTATAATCAATTCATGTTACCACCAAAATATGTAGTGGGCTGCTCCTTTCCTTAACTAGAAGTCTCGAGTTTGAAATCTGAATATGAAAAAATCTATGATATAGAGCGCTAACCCCCAAATGGGGCCTATCCAATGTAAATCTAAAATAGTCGGACTCCTCAAAAGAAATTCACCGTAAAATTGAGAATTTTGAAAGATTCTAAGTAGCCGTTTGGTTATATATTTTGCAAAGGAGAGAAGAGAACATTTTATTAATGTAATTTAACTGATTTTCAATACACTATTATCTACTTATTGAAAACATCAATTTATGCTTAGTTTGATAGGATAAAAATTCTTTGGATTGTCAACATATAAAAATTAAATCCAAAAAAGAAAAAAAATATCAAAGAATAAAATAAAAATGATCTAGTAAGTGTGAAGGAAAGATCTTTCTGTAGCCCATTAACTATGGGCCACAGAACTGAACATCAAATTAGGCTATTAAGTTGTACAAAGCCCAACTCAAGCAGGATCCTATACTCATGTGTTGTGTATCAATTGATATCTTTAACCGATATTTATATCAAATTAATGATCGCAAAATATGTAGAAATCATTCATATATGTATGTATTTATCACTTAAATCATATTTATTCTAACTTTAATATTTTTCACTGCTTGTTGATACTACATTCTTTCATTGATCCCTAAAAAATGTTGTTCATCTCTTGAGCAAGTTAGAGAATGTTTGGGAGGCCTTACTCATCCTCCAACATGCAGCCCAAGCCCAAACTATTTCAGCCGTTGGGCTTAGTCCACGGCCCATTGGAGACAACAGTAGTGAATAACTCAGTTTTAATGGATGTTGCGTTTTGGAAAACTACGTAACTACGCAAACATTCCTATCATATTTATTGATTCTCCCTATAGTTTGAACTAAATTCATTTTATGTCACTAATTTATAATTTCACACATATTTTTTTCTACCAGATACACTGAAATAGGGAGAGAGTCAAGCGAGAACAGTAGGGAGGTGAGCGACATTTGCCTATGTATGTCAGATACATGTGAATCACACTAGATACACGCTAGATACATATATATGGTGTGATTCACATGTATCTGGAATACCACAAACGCGAGCGAGATAGGAGAGTGGCGAGTGAGATTAATCTATGTATAATCTTGAACAAATTACACTTAATTTTGACCTCATATATCCCGAGATCCATGTATCTGGACATATCTCGACGCATCAAAATCTGATAAAATTCATAATATTGCAAACTATCGTATATTTAAGTAGTTAACTCTTAAACCGGTGAAAATTCGATAAGTTGTCCCTTTAGTTTTCTAGTCTAGTATAATTAATCCAATTAGCAGTTCCATTACAATAATAAACTAAAAGAAAAAAAAGTCTCTTCTTCTTCATTACTCAAACAAGCGGTATAATATATTGATTTACATGAAATCAATAACTTTTGCTTAGATTTTATATATTCAATAAAAGAAAAAATAAATAATATATTATTTTAAATCACTATAAAAAATTATAAATTTTAAATCATGAATTTGCGCTAGTCTACCATATTTAAGTCAACTTTCTCATTTCATCATAAAAAGAAGAATATCTTCCAACTCGCCTTCGAGATATCTTCAACTATTTCGGTGAAGACGGAATAGACATCAAATATGAATATATAGTATAGTTTAAATTAATCAGTAACTGAAGAATATATAGTATAGTTTCATCTATTTCTTAGTTTACAAAATTAAGAAGATAGAAACATATAAAAATGTTTCTTCACGTGTATATCAAAGAAAAATAGTAGTACCTTAAATTCTATTTAACTTCAAACTTACTCAACGAATGCAAATCACACTTGAGTTTTTTCAAGAACAAGAGAGTAAAAAACTTTAAAATTTTGGAATTTTTAAAATGAGAGGAAACATTCTATTTATAGCCAACAAATGGTAGCTAGTATGAACTTGTATTTATTATGTCTTATCAGAAAAGTCACAATTCATTGAAAAAGCCAAACCCTTTAGAAAAGCCTAATCTTTCGAAAAAAACACAAATCATCGGAAAAGTCACAAGCCTTCGAAATAGTTAGGGGTATTATAGTAATTTAACATTTAAGTTAGAAAAAATATTTATTTAAAATAGTATAGAAATATATAGCCCATAAAAAAGAATTCTGTTTATTAAATAAAAACTCATTTTAGTATATTTCAATTCATATAAATAACTCACACTTATTAATTCAATTTATTTAAATATGTTTAATTTCATTCAAATCAGCTCATTTTAACACTATTCAAAAAGATATTCTTATGACTAGACTTTTTTCTTATATTATTATTATTATTATTAAATTATGACTTTAGACTAAGATATGTGAAAAGAGCTAAATCCTCTCTCCTTACCTAACACCCAAAGGCGCACATAGTTTTATCTTTAATGGCATTTGGAATAAGACACCTTGATTCCTACTTTGAAGCTAACTTTTTTTTAATCATAAAAAAAAGAAATTGACTTAAAGATAAATAATTAGTGGACTAATTGATTAATTAGTGATGCAAGTTATGACTTCATCTCAAGTGGAGTCTATCTTAATTATATAGTCTAACAAGCAACAAAATTAAATTAGATGTCTAACAGAAAGTCATATGTAAGTATTTAATTTAATAAATTCGTACATAGTAATATAAATATAATACTAATATGAGTATAAGCTATGATCGACCATGTTATTAAAATTGATATTTTTTTCATACACGTCAATAGTTTTTTTTACTTCAATCTACTAGCAATAAACTTATTATAAAAGTTGTGGACTAAAACCTAAGGTTTTCGAAATATTGATTGAATACAAATGTTGGATAGAATAAGTTCTTAATTAATTATGAAGACATTTTAGTTTCTAATTAGCAAATATTATTGACAAATCAGAAGAAAGTTGGTGGCTAGTTACATTCAAATAGTGATAGTTGACAAAAAAAAAAATAGTTAGAATTATATTAACACCTAATTATTAGTTAAAATATAGAGACCTCCCCATGGGTACACAACTCTCCTAATTGCTTGATATAGTATGACACGAATAATTAAATTTCCCTTTAATTAATGTTACATTATTTTGTTTCACTTGTTATGCAACTTGATTATTATTTTTTCCAATTACAGTATTAGGTTAAAGTTATCAAGAAGGGTAGAAGATAAGAGACGCTTAAATGAATGGGAAGGTTATCCAATAAAAGAAATAAAAATTAATACAATCAGAGTCTTTATAATTTTTATTTGGAAAAAAACTAGGGGAAAAAAAGAAGGGAACAGGGCAATCTTGAGAAAAAATAAATAAAAATTGCATTTATTTATAAATAATATAAGGAGTAAGATTACGTGATAAAGTAACTTAACTGTGAGGCATGTTAATACTTAGACATAATACATAAATATGACTCTTAACTTGACATCAACTGGCAACTATGACCTTTAATTTTGGGTGTTCACAAGTAGACACTTAAACTTGTATAAAATTGAACAAATAGACAGATTCGTCCTACATGACACCCTACATGGCAATTTTGTGTCCTACATATATTATGCCATGTAGGATAAGTGTGTCTACTTGTTCAATTTTATACAAGTTTAAGTGTCTACTTGTGCACACTCAAAGTTAAAGATCATAGTTGTCAGTTGACGCCAAGTTAAGGGTCATATTTATGTATTATACCTAATACTTAATAGGCGCCTCAAGTAGGGGGGAAAGAATGGAATTAAACACCTCAAGTATGTCCCGCTATGTCATTTTGACCCTTTTCTGACAATCAGCTAAAATTACAAAGTGTATGTAATACACTTGCGGATGACATACATATTCAGGATTGGTAGGTAATACAATTATAAGAATAAGAGTTTGGCTATAATTAATATCATATAAAGAAAATGGAATTTGACATTGCGCGGGTGCCATAGCAGATGACGTCTGTAGGTGTAGTATCGCTTCTATGAAAAAATCATCACAAAAGTAACATTATTAAGACCCGTGCGGACGCGACCTTCTCTAACTCTACTCAAGATCATCGATGTGGAGAGTCATTCGTCAGTATGCACCTAAGATAGCAGGTGCGGCTACATTAAACCTGATGCACCACCAATAACCAAAGTAGTCTAAATCTTGGAATCACTTTTCGAAAATCATTCGAGACCTCTCGTACATAGATCATGGTGCAAATGAATCATAAAACACATTGCAAGCTTGTTGGAATTATCAAATGGTTGTTCTGTGATCGTCTTGATCAAATGTTGATCGTGGTCAACTTTGCATTTCTTAAATTTCAATAATTCATCTAATAAGCCGAATTACTCTTGAATATTTCGATATTCTTGCAGACTACCTTATCAAGTCAAAAATCACCTTTTGAACCTAATAAGACTGGCATAATTTGCTTCTAAGCTTATTAACAATTGATATGTTGACTTTGGTCAAATCTTCTAAAAACCAATCTTTTAAATTGAAAATCTTCTCTAAAACTCATCTGATTCTCGGGAATCATGTCACATGACATATAGAAGCTATGGGAGAGGTCAAAACAGGAAAAATTAGCTGAAACACAAAACGATCATGAGGAACGTTACACTATCTGACACACACTATTCACACAGAGTGGCTCAGAGATGAGGCTGGTGAGACGTCTGCTTTAAGCCCCTAAACTTTTTACAGAATTTTAAGATTTTATTTTTTCACTTTAAACAATATTGTCAACTGGAAAAAAAAATGTACAAATTTTTGTTTGAAAAATAGAAAGAAAACTATCAACTTTTTACGAGGAATAATTTAGAATTTAGAATTAAACAACTAAAGTCTTCATATTAATAAATAAAAAAATTATTTATAATAATATTCAAGGCAATATATTGCAAACATATGGCTAACATCTTATTGATTAAAAATAATCTTTAGTTTTATAAATAATAATATTACAATATGAGGTTAATTAAAGGATTTTGTGTTATTTTAAAATACTACTGTAACGACATGTTTCCGTCGTTATGGAAAAGCCAATGGGGAAAGAATTTGGGCTAGAAAACTTTTGAGTAGTGTTGTGAAATGGGAACTTGGAACTCAAATTCTGAGGTTCTGTCTCCGTGTAAGCCGCCAGGGCGGGGCGGCTGTGGCGGGATGGGGTCCGCTGTAGCGGGCCAGTCGCGACTTAAGTCGGAGAAAAATCCCAATTTCGTTATTTTTCTGCAAACTTCGTTCTTGAGAGCTAAGAAACGAACCAGGGCAAGTTCTTGACAGTTTTCCACCTCTTCTAGCGCTAAAGGTAAGGTTTTTACTCCCCTAATCCATTTTTTAATCCATAGAACTTAGATTCTTGGGTAATTATTAGTGGGGGAAGGTTTTGACCTGAAGTTAATGGTGGAAAAGCCCTAAATTGGGTATTGGGATTTTGGGTTTGGCCTAGGGTTGATAATGTTGATTGTAATTCGGGTAATTAGGCATCGTTTATTGATCCTTGTATTAAATTGTTGTTTTTAGACCATGAACAACCGGAAAGAATCCGGAAAGGGAAGATTCAAGTGTCTTAGGGGGATTCAAGCTTGGTTTCGAGGCAGGTGATGGTTTGATTTCATGTTTGGGTAATATATGTTGGTAATTGCTTCATTGTAATGCATGCATGTACATTATGAGTGTGAATGTGATTGTGGTTATGTTGATTGGATCGGGTGTCATGTTCCGACACATATATTGGATCGGATGTCACGTTCCGACACATACATTGTATCGGGTGTCACATTCCGACACACTAATTGGGATCGGGTGTCACGATCCGGCACACTAACAGTTTGGGTATGGGTTCCATGAGAGAACCATTGAATTGACATGTTTACTTGATTAATGAGAATGTGGAATTGTACATTGCTCCTGAAATGATAACCGATGTTTATGTATATTCTGTACATGTTATGTTTACTATGTTGTGACTGCTTATATATGTTTCGCTTACTGGAATAGCCGCGTGATCCTACCAGTACACTGTGGTTGTGTACTGATATTGCACTTGCTCGTTCTTTGTTGAGTACGGGGCATCTTCAGGCAGCTACAGACAGACCTCAGCTAGGAGATAATAGATCGAGACCGGATTGAAGGGTGAGCCAGTTCTTTCAGGCTGCCACGGATCCTTCGTTTTGTTTGTTTAGTCCATTATGTTCGGACTTAGACATTGCTTTAGTAGTTGTTTTATGTTTGGTTGGGGTTGTACCCCTCTTCCTTAGACTTGTTGAACTTTAGAGTTTTGGTACAATGACTTTCAAGTTCTAGGACTTGTTGAACTTTAGAGTTTTGGTATAATGACTTTCAAGTTTTAGGGGTTAATTTCCGCATTAGTTGTTAGATATTAGTTGAACTTTCAGAGTTTATGAGAACTCTGTATTATTTATTTAGTTATTTAAACCTGCTTCCGTAGCTTTAAATGCATAGTATTTTGTTTAAGTTGCTTAGTTGGGCTGTATTAATGGTTCTCCCACCGGAGGATAGTGTGGGTGTCAATCACGACGGTCTGAGTCGTGACAACTACATTCCAAACAATAAATATATAAATATAAAAAGACAAATTTAAATAATACAATGAAAGGTAAGATTCTCTCAAGTTGAGAAGAGGATATAATTGTTTTGCTCTAGGAAAAACTCTTACTTCTCTCATACAAATATTGAAAAGAAAAACTCTTACTTCTCTCATACAAATATTGAAAATTCTAATCTATTTTAAATTTTTAAGTATCAACAGAACAAATCATTATGGTATGATAAATTACTGTATTGAAAATCAAAATTACATCTAGAAACTTTTCTATATTTCTTGATCTCTATATTATAAAAACCTTCGAATTATCGCTTTATCTCTGTGTTATAAAAACTTTCAAATTGTCGCACAAAGAATTTGATTAATCGAGCGATATGATTTCAATACACGGAAATTAAAAAATGCTAAAAGACAATTGAAAGTTTTGATATTACCTTAATTGTTATATGTTCCGAAAAAAGAACTTATCAATATAAATTTTATGTGATGATGAGAGCTGAGGTGTCTTTTTACCCCTTTTCTCTTTACAATGTAAAAACGATTTGTTCACGTGTCTTATTATCCTTTTTCTCTTTACAAAAAACACTTTTATATCAAATGAGTCTCAACAAGTTATGTCATATCAGATAAAAAAGAAAAAGAAAGCCTTCAATTCTTTCCAAAAAGATAAACATTTTTTTTATACAAATTAAAAGGAAAATAGGCACTCAAAATAAATTTTATAATTTTAATTTATATAACTATTATGTTTGGAGCCGCTCTCACCTCAATTAATTTTGATAAATATCTGTCACCCAGTAATTAGATTTAGATTAATAAGAAGTTGGTTTAACTTACATTTTAAGTGATTGTTTTTTATTAATTCATTTGTTTCTGTTCAAGGCTCCAAATGGAAGAAACAACATTTTATTTTTTTTGCAAGTATAAAGTTCTGTTAATAGCAAATGAAACATCACTTTTGATTTTTGAAAGCTTCTAGAAGAATCACCATATCTTAATTAAAAGATATGGTATAGTCACCAAATAATGAAAAACTACATATTAACTAACCAATAAAATAGTAGTATTATATATTGACATAGTCATCTGCCGCATATATACTGCTAACCTGATATATATCCATTATCTAGCAGCACCTTGTTTGGATTGTTTCTATCGTATTGTTACTTAAATTTTATTATATTGTATCATTTAAATTTATTGTTAAATAACGATGAAAAAGTCATTTTGTGTAAGAATCGATTTGGTGTGATCGCATCGTTGCCTTAATTTTTTTTTCTTATTTTGTCTTTACTTGTATTATTTAAAGTAATTCATTTTTATTCTTTGCCCTACCTTTTTCTATAATAACCTTGTTTCTTACTATAGTTTTTTTTTATAGGTTTATCATTCAAATTGTAGATGTGTGACATTATATAACTACGGAGAATAATATAATCTATTCAAACATTGTATTCATTAAAACAATATAATACGATATAATACAATGCAATACGGTATATTATAAAACAATATGTAACAATCATAAAATCGGATTTAGGATTTGAATATTATGAATTTTTGAGTTCAAAATTAATTTACCATATGATTCGATATGACGCCTTCCATCACAATTGTTGTAGTGTTGTTTCAATTTCAAGAGATATATATATATATATATTATGCAATTTTCAAATATGCAGAATTTATTTAAAATGATATACAGATCTTATAAAATAATTAACTCTCGAATATTATATAAATTAAGATGGAATGAATATTTATACTTATCAAGTAGATGTTTTAAAATATATACACATAGAAAATCTAAGTCAAAATTACTTACTTTAGATGAACCATAATATATATTAATGTAAGCCAGAAAAGCCTAACTACCACACATAATATATTACTCTAATAAATATATATAGTAGTATCATGGAAAAACCATGGATACTAATTAAAGCATGATAAAATGCACAATCCCATAGTTTATTTAGGATCATCCACTGACCAATGGATTTTAAATGAAAATACCTACCAAACTAAAATATTTTAATAACTAAAAATGTGTTAAAGTCAGATCAAGAGAAATAATTATAAATTGAAATTTGGTGAAATGTAAAAGTAATGTAGTTTAAATGTAGCTTTCACGTGTGGAAGTTTTTTGCTTAGAAGATTCTTTATATTAAATTTTCCTTAGTATTTACAGCTAAGACTATCCTATCCAATAAATCACACCTTACTATATATATTCCCCTTTCCAAAAAGTCTCCTCCATCACTCAAAAAAAAAAAATCTCCTAAACTTTGCAACAAAAAAAAAATGGAGGGGTTGATACCATTTGTTTACAAAGCAATAGTTGAGTACAAAAATGGAAGGGGAACATGGATGTCTGAATCTCCTTCGACTTCTTATATGAAACTTCCAGGTGATTCAGGACGTTATGAAACGTCCGATTTACAAATTTTTGGTCATGTTGATACTATGTTTTCGACTACTTCATCATCATCACCTTCTGTGAGTACTGTCACCAAAAGAATAGTGTCAGGTGGAGTTCAGTCACCCGCGGCTAGGTGCCATCGGATTTCTTCTCGTGCTATGAAGTGATTCGATGATCTTGAAGTTGAAGTTAAAGTTTCAAAAATAATAACTTTTGCTAAAGGAAAATCAATAGCAAAAAGACGTCATACTTGTTTGGTATTAAGGCGTAATTGTTGTTACTTTTCACGTGTGATATAAGCTTCTTCTTTTCTACTACTAGTATATTTTTTTTCTTTTCCTTCTTTAGTTTGAGGATTAACCAAAGGGACTTCAGACTTTTACGTACTTTGATGGTTTCTTGTTTGAGGATAACCAAAGGTAACTCAGACTTTTGCTTTTCTATGTGTAAAAATTTGAAGGTTTATATATATATTGGTTTGGTCACGTTATTTTGTGTATGTATGCAGGATATATTGTCATTATTAGTACTGTTCATTTGATTTTTGTCATATTGTTGATTCAATAAAATGCCTTTTATAAGATATTGATGAACCATAATAGTCCAAAAAAAAAGAGGAAACACTATAACACAAGAAGCTTCTACTTCTGACTTTAACAAGTGAATGAACTCATGATTAATTCCAAAATAGGAGTAGTGTCTATACGCGTCTTTGAGAAAATATTACTATTAGGAAGAATATTTGACTATTTTAGTTTTATTTATCTCTTATGATATAATATTTATAATATTATCTAGGGAAAAGGGTTAAAAATGCCCTTAAACTATGCGAAAGGAATAAAAATATCCTTCGTTTGTAGTTGGGTCCAAAAAATTTGAAAATTTGCTCATCTAGCTAGTTTTTTTTTAACCTAGAAAGAAAGAAAAAGAGAAATTGAAACAGATTTAGCAGAAGAATCCAATAAAAACAAATAGAATTATTATGGCCGCGACCTTTTGTTCATTTCACATAGTTTAAGGGCATTTTTGACTTTTTTTCCATAAATCTATAATTATGTGACTACAAAATTTGCTCATCTAGCTAGCTTTATATTTAACCTAGAAAAAGAGAAATTGAAACAGATTCAGCAGAAGAATCCAATAAAAAACAAATAGAATTATTATGGCCCATGCAGGTCTCGAACCTGCGACCTTCGCGTTATTAGCACGACGCTCTAACCAACTGAGCTAATGGGCCGTGTTTGTCTTAATAATCTCGTATTCTCTTATTACCCTCAGAACAAGAGAAATCATTGAAAACTGTAACACATACAAGTCAGGTTACTAAAGGAAGATTTCATTATTTGAGTCACAAACAAACAATAACTAGATAATATGAATTGGATTTTGCGAAGTGTCATTCAGTTTAGTGATAAGATTCGTTGTTGTAATGACAGAAGGGAAGCTCTTCGAATTATGTAGTGGTCGGTCCTATAAAGTTCGATAAGCGTCACTAGCCTCTCTCCTTCACTTATTAAGTGAAAAATAGTCATTGACAGAATGCAGTCATAAATATTTTATCATTTTCTGATTACTTCATAAAAGTCACATCAACTAATGACTATTAGGTGCACAACTGAGAAAACTGAAGCATGTTAGTAATATGCATTTGTACAACTTTAAATGGCACCCCATAGCTAAGCAGCAGCTAGAGACATTGAAAATTTGATTTCAAAATGTAATTGAACTGCAGTAGATTAGAGTACAAAAAAGAGGTTACAATTTACACTCAGAATCAAAATTGAACTTGATGAGCACAACAGGGAACCGTCAAACTCCAAGCAACTCCATCAGTGCAGAAGAAACTCATGTGGACTGGTAAGGGAGATACGATTACAAGTTTGTGGTAATTAGAATTTAGATGTGACCGGTCTTGGAGGTCATTTCATAAGTAGCAATATTCTCAGCAGAGAGAAGTGCTCACATCATTAGATGGCGGCTAGAATCCAAAACATCACATGGGAAGAAATGGCGATAAGAAACCAGGTTAGAAATGCCAACACCACAGAGAGCTCAAATCGACCACATGGAAGATGAGGTGGAGTACTGCAGAAGTTTAAATCTTTTGAATATAAAACAGCAATCCCTGCTGATGAGCACGCAGCTGCCAGTGACAAGGTTGCAGTCATCTATAATTAAAGTCAAGCCAATGAACATGAATATATATAGTCGAAATTCAGACAAGACAATAATCTGGCGTTCAACAGTATGACAAATCAAGCAGTGTAAGACATTATTTATGGCAAGGGAATACAGCATAGTTACACGCATTTAAATGATTAAGATTCCTGCGACAATAGATATGCATTCTGAGAAGGAAAAAAAAGTTCGAAAATATTGTTGATAGGACAAGATTATAGTCAGAGAAGGCATAAAGGGAGGATCTCCTTCTGAAGAGTGAGAAAACAAGAATGAGGATAGAATAGACAAACAGGTGCTTATATTGTTTCATTTATACATGGTCAACTACATCACATAAGCAAGAAAAGAAAGCAAATCAAAAGTACGTACCCAGTCTCCGACAACAAATAGGCTCACTAAGACTGGATTTTGTAGGTCTCGTTTTATCCTTAAAGCATATATGTCCAGACATGCAAGCCCAGAGCCCCACAATAATTGAAGACCCATAGATGCAATCAAATAGCTGCAAGAATATGTCAGGCACTGTATAAAACATGCATAATCATATATGTATACTGAACGGAGACAGTTCTACACTATTTTAAGAGGTTCACTGGCTAATGGAGGGACGCTGAAAATTTTGGCATACATTAATGCAAAGAAAGATTATTTTTATTTTTTTTAAAAAGCAATTAATTACTGTACATTGTATATAAGAAGCAAGTAGCAACAACGAAAAACAGATCAGAAGTTCAAATTAGTTAGAGATAAGAGGCGCCAATCTTTTCAGCAAAAGGCAAGGAAAGTGCATATTAGAAAGAAACAGAACACTTAACAGGCCAGGGAGCCTTTGTTCTTCAAGCATCTTGCCGAGTAGAGAATACAAAACATACAGCCGACTGTCATGGATGTTAGGGAGCAATCCTGGGTCTACATATAAGGTGTCTTATCGAGTAATGCTCAAATGCTTAGGACATCCACATCTTCACCATCCCCTTTTTACCAAAGTACATGGCCCCTCAGGAACATGCTTTCACATGTTTAACTTCAATGTAAAGAAGATGCCAAAGCTAAATAACCATTCCTCTCTTTATCTAGCAGTTTTACATTAGATAGGTTCCGTCTTATCAGGAAAAATAAAGGAAATTAGAATAGGTCCTCCAGATGAAACATGATACATTACACGTATGCAGAAAAGTTCGCAAGTTAGAAGCTAGACCACAAATTAGAAGCTACAATTATTATATATTTGAATGTTCATTGAATTCTTTCTGTTTTCAGATTTCTTCTTTAAACAATGAATGCGACAATCCAAACTGCTTCATGAAAAGTTGACTATTGTACAGTAATAATAGTTCCAAACTTAACATGCTCAGCCTAAAAACAGAAGTTCAAAAGCAGATGGTGAACAAGCAAATGTTTTTTCTTATGACCGAGAAGTCAGTTTGCAGCAAACCTTTAGGTCCACCTGAAGCCTTCAAAACTCGGGGAATGAGAACTCCCTCCACCCTTTTCCACTTAAGCACCAAGCTTAGCTTGTGCGGTGCAAGGCTCGAACATGTGACATAAGTTACAAATCCTTCAACCTATGCGGAGCAGAAAACAAACAGCTAAAGTGTTACCCCGATTCCCCTTTTCCCTCTCTTTTCTTCTATAATTCCTTTATAATAAGGGTAAAAAGTCCAAATTTCTCTTTGCTAATAATTGAAGTTAAGTTTATCCTTGCCATCAAAAATATGGATCAGATTGGTCCTTATTGACTAAGGGTATAGGCGTTCCAAAACGTGGGCCTTATTTACAAGGAAAAATGTTCAAATTTGTCCTTAAGACTATACAAAATGGTCCAGATTGATTTTGAACTTTGTGATATAACCTTCTAAATCAATCATTACCATAACAAATGATTCTCTCCACTCTCAGAAACACCAACTGAAAACCATCATTACTCCACCAGCACTTCACCCCCACATACTCACAAAGATCAAACAAAAAATGGCTTGGGGGTTATGTCCTCTGTATATACGGCTTCAGCCCTACCCTAGTGCTTTTAATGTACCATTATTACTTTTCAAAGAAAAAGAGGCCATCACCCTCAACCACTATAATCCACCTTGACCTTCAAGATACGGCAAATGATTTAGGAGTTGAATACTGTGTAGTAAGGTTTGTTTAAGCATTAGGAGGTCGATATAGAGCTCTATCATTTCTATTGGTCATATGAGAAGGTTGGTGATGGAGTTGTGTTGATTGAGTTCCCATAAAATGGGAACTTAATTTAGTGGTGCACTTGATCATTGTTTAAGTTACATTCGGGCTGGTTTGAGCTTGAGGGTGGTGAAATTTAGTGGTGCACTTGATCTGATAATGCAGCACAAGTATAGAGTAAAGAAATATAGAACTTCATAATAATCAGCTTGAGAACACAAGAAAAAACCAATAAAGAGATAGGCATATATACCAGAAAGCAGTGTAATTAAAGAAACCAGAAGCAGAAACCATAACCCCAATTGATCCAGCTGCTAATAAACACTGCCCCAATCTCAGTATCAACCCACTCACAGTTCCTGGACTTCCTACCAAATGCTTCATCCTTGTATTATTCCTAACAAATACTCACCAAATTTCAGACCTTTAAGCTCCCCGTCGAGCATTTTTCTCCAAGAAAACCAAAAATCCTATTTCAAGAACCTCAGATCCCTCTATTTCCCCCAAATTCAAGAACCCCATTTACCAGATAGCTTGTGCATAGATCCTTACATCTATATGCACCCAATTGAACCCTTTAGCTAACAATGCAATTTTCTTGATGGGTTTTTATGGTTGGTTAGATGATGTATAAACCTCCGACAAGAATTGGACAGAGACTTTATCATTAACATTTTGACCACAGTAATTTTGTTGTTCAACGCGGTTTTGCGCCACTAGGCCATGCCCGTGCCTGGTATTCATGAGAGCTCTAGAGACTAGGCCAAAGTCTCATAGGAGCGGCCTCACTCCACTTTTCATATAGGTAAATTCATCAAGTGTATACTGCTTTAAATACATCATCCTTAATTAAGGACTATGAATTCATTAAGAGTTAATAACTCATCCCTCATTTTTAGTAGCAGTTCAAGCACTCTCACTTAGTGCACAGTGTCAATATCGACTTGTTATTACCCATATGAATCTACTTCATGGGATCTCCAATCACATAAATTGGTTACCATCTCTATTCCCTACAAGAAAAACTGCCTATAAGGAAGGGAAATCTCGTCCCTAAATGTCCAGATCTGGTCGCAAATGGGCCTATTGCGACAGGACAATGCTGGTCGCCACCCGTCCTAATAGGCTTCTTCACTAAAGGTTAATTGGGACAGGTTGCTATAGCTGGTCGCTAAATGTTATTAGAGACGACAACTTATACAGTCGCTAGTGTACTTTTAGGGACCGTAAATCCCATCCCAAATAGCAAATTTTCATATTTAAAAAGTAGATATTTGCAACCGTTAAACCTTTTTTGTGATGAGTAAGTACCTGGTCCTAAAATACTCTATTGCGACAAGCAACTAGCTCGTCCTGGATTAACCTTTAGAGACAAGAAACTACTTCGTCCTTGATTAACGGTTAAAAAGAGCAATTAACTAGTCCTAGATTAACATTTAGAAATGAAAATATATTCTTGTCTCTAACGTACCTCCAATGGTACATCAACTTCATATCATAAAATGAATAAATTTCATAAGTAAATATAAAATTTCTACTAACAAAAAATTACATACTAAAGGATGATAGATATAGTTTCAATATTTGCTCAGTAAAAAATACTTAATCAACTAACATCTCAAGCTAGAGTATGTTAAGTTTTATATAACGTTCTTACCAAAATAATATTGAGCTTGTGCATCTTTTAAACTTTAATCTTGACTTGTAACTTCAATCTACAAAAATCTGTAAGAACAAGATTTTGCAAAGATGATAAGTAACTATTGGTATATAATATTATATGTAAACTTACACTAGAAATAGTTAAAGCACTCACCGCAAAAGCGTACAATTCATCAATTCTCCAAAAACATCAACAAGCTGCAATAACATAAGAAAATTATTATAAAAGCTTTTTGATGCATCAACCATAACATTCGATGGATTCGTCATATTGAACTCCAAGAGTGCAATCGATTGGAACGAAGATCTAACAGAAAATGCACTTGAAACTACAAATTCAAAATTTCAACTTTCCAGAAACATGTCTACATATGTCACTTGGACTTGTTTTACTAATGACCTTTTCCTCTTGTACAAAGGTGAGGTCTGTGCAACATGACCTTTTCCTCTTGTACAAAGGTGAGGTCTGTGCAACTTCTGTTAGAATGTTTCAGGGAATTTTCATAAGCTTCACAATTATTGCTAACTTGAAAAGTTTAATAGTGATTTTGTGAGTCCTCTGGTAACTTAAGCAAGAGGTGACGACTACAATGTAATTCAAAAAAAAAATCGAGAAAACTGAGGTAACTGGGAGGAGTTCACTTCAACTTAAAAATGAATTTAAATGCAGGCAGTAGGGCACTCAAAAAATTTACAAAGACTTTAGAATATTCAAAGGACTTGGGTTGAAAGACTTTAAATATTCATAGGACTTGGATTGAAATGATTGAGAATACTCAAATACACACTAATAAGAAATTATAAAGATTTAATATAAAGAGCAATCTTTATGGAGGGTTGTGATCACACAACAGTCTACTTGAGTTGTGTAGACAGTAGCCTAAGATGTTCTAAGAACCTGACTAAAGCTTGATTTCAGTTCTGGTGGTACTTTTATTCTTTTCTACTTAAGTTGTACCCAATATTACGATAGCCTCGATAAATAAGCTTCATGTGTTACATGTTTTCTATGTTCAGAGCTATACAAATGGGATGCCGGCAGAATTGGTTTTTATCAGTTTTGGGATCACAAATGATTGGAGAAAACACCATGATCATTTTATACAACATATATAGAGTATTGAGTGAGAGAAATGATTGTAGTGAGTAGATATTTAGGACACCTGATGGACGAGTACATTGGTATCTGATGCTCAGAAACCTACAACGTTGAGACGTGTACAAATTCCAACTGAAATACTCTACAAGTAGAAGACAACATATGCTAGCATGCACTCATCAAGTGGGGTTTGTATTCATTTACTTATTAGCTATTCTAATGCGATAAAATAAAAAACAGAGGAAGTCTTGTTACGCGCAGTTGTGCATAGAAGTGTGTGAAAATAGAGCAATAAGAAGATGTGCAAAAAAGAAGTCTAGTTAACTTATGATTCCTCTGTTTAGCATATGATGTTTTTTTAAATTGCAAGTGCAAGAAACAACAACTATAATATGCCCGACAGTTATGCAGAGAAATGTGTGAAAATATAGTAACAAGAAACTGTGCAGCAGTGTAAAGAAGTTTAGTTAACTAATGGTTCCTCTGTTAAGCAACTGATTCTTCTAAAATTACATGTGCAGGAAACAACAACAACAACATGCCCGATAGTTGTGTAGAGAAATGTGTTGAAAATAGAGCAAGAAGAAGATGTGCAACAGTGACTATACAAGGTTGAAGTCGAGCAAATTCGAAAGTGACTATACACAAATCAACAAATCAATTAAACATGTCAAATAATATTCATAAATATTCTCTTTAGAAAAAGAAAACAAATTAAAGGCGCAAAACTAAACATTATGAAGTGAAAGAACAGTTACCAACGATGGTTCTTGTAATGGGAAGCAGAAAAGAAAGACAAGGAAGTAAAATTGAGACATAGCCATTGATTCTCTGTACTGCATTTTCTACTCTATCTGACTTATTACGCCAACTTATGTAGCTATTTACAATAGAGACAAGGAAAATATTTTTTTATAGTACCTGCTGAAATATAATTTCTCGAATAGGCTTGCTAGCTACCAATATGATGAGTCATTGTCAACTTAGCTCGATATGCTGATTTTCTTTTGCTTCTTGCCTGTATTCTTAAACAATAATCTTAAAATGACTATTAAATGCAAATTCTCAAAGAAATTAGGGGCCAATAAACTGAAATGCCATACAAACTCCAGGTACTCTTAGACCTAATGAAATTCTCCATCGTCATGATCTAATGTGTTAATAATCATCAAAGCATTAAATGACAGGTTGTGAATATCCTTGTCAAAGACAAGCTTCAAATATACAAGGAAACTAGCATCTATAGATTTGTGAATATCCTTGCAAAAAATAAGACGTAATTGACCCCTTCTAACATAAGGTGAAATAAGGAGATTCCAAGGGAGAGGGTGCACAATATTTGATGTTTTGGCAATTAAAATCTGAAGCTTAAAGACAAAAGTTGAAGTGCAATTTTGTAAATTAAAAGTTTCATATTCTTTACTTGGAATATCCAAAAACTTTTGGAATAAAAATGTTCCTTATCTTACCACTTCATTTCTTCCTTCTTGTCAACACTCCCAAAGTTATCCTACAATAATGAAAGTATGTGTTAAGTTAATAACCATAACATAAACGGTAGTTAACTCTTATTTTGTAAGAAAGAAGATGAAAAAGGGAAGTGATTTCGTTTCTATAGAATTACATTTTTCAGAAGCTATTTGATGTGATGTTGTAGACATTGGATGACGGTTAAGAACCACAACAAAAGGTCCAAATGCCTAGTCATAAAATGGACTACATTATTACCTCGATAATTTCCCATATGTGATCCAATTTTTGCTGCTTAATATGACTTCATGATTATACTTCAAATGAACACATATTATAGTCACGAATTATTTACTCCAAGTGTCTCAGAAACAGATTGCTACGTATTCCAATCGTCTGATTATTGTAAAAGGTTACTTTTAGGAGTTGATGCCTGAATATCTGAGCTTTGTGAAAGACATTGTAGAAGAACTTTCTCTTAAAATATCCAGAACATGCTACAAGAACTAGATCCAGAAGGTTATTTTCAAGAATTTGGTGAAGAATTGTGCTGGACTATTCCTTGAAATTGCAGAGAACAAAGAGGATTATAACAAGTTTTATGACACTTTCTCTAAGAACTTCAAGATATTGTCAGTATCAGAAACCTTTCCAGCACTCAAAAAAGTAAAGAAGAGGAATAAGAACTAGATTGTTTCTCATAGGAAGAGTTTGTTCAAATGGTAATGAAAAAAATGTCAATGATGCAGATGACATATGAAAAGATCTGTAACTAGTTATTGCTCCCTTCACTTAGGCTTTATGTAACTCTATGCAGTGTTGTTAAAGGCGCGCTTTCGAATCTACAATTCAATGAGCAAAGTTCATGCTACAAACTTGCATATACTTCAAAAACAAGATTAACAACTAGGAATCCCAACTCAATAATCTTCCTCTAGTTATACAGATATAGAAAACCACCAGTTGGTGAAGAAGTATATAAAGAGTAATTCAAACAAAACAAACACTAAAGGGAATTAAGAAAAAAACAAAAATCAACGCTGAAGAGGAGACATACCTAAGAATCGATTAGATGAAAATCAACTCATAGACGAAGGTAGAACTTGATGACCTACAACCCGTGTTTTGCCTATTTTGGGAAAGATCAGATGAAAACTAAGAGTCTTAGCATAGTTTTCCAAGAGAATTGCTATTTGCACAGCTGCTACAAAGATTTTTGATGAAATCGATTTAGGGCTTTTGTGTGCTGAAAAAATATGAAGTGACGTAATTGTGCTGTATTGAAAAAATTGAGGCTTTTTTCAAAGAATTTTAATTAATGAAGTATATTTTTAGCGCCCGATGGGTTTCTATTAAAATTAAAAATTCACTTTTTCCCGCTTCTCACCACTACATTTAAAATTTGGGACCAGTTTGTAATTTCTTTAGGTTGTACCTTCACAATAACATATAGAATTAGGGACGGGAATATAAACTCTTCCCAATATATGTATTTTTTGAGACGAGATTATTAACTCGTCCTTAAATGCTGGTCTTAAATAACAGTTTTTCTTGTAGTGATTGACAATCAATTGGCCTTAAACCCATCTCTATTGAGGTTTGAAGAATTATTTTTCTTCACATGGGTTTAGTTAGTGAATTGGCCGAAATTCAATTCTGACTTCACATAATCAATGGAAATTACTTCATCTCTCAACAGTTGTTTCATGACATCATGCCTCAATTTCATGTGTCTGCTCTTATAATTATAAGATTTATTCTTTGCAATAGCAATTGCGGCTTCACAATCACAGTGTACAAACACATGAGACAATTCATTCTTATCAAAGAGATCAGGTGGTAATTCATCATTTATTAAAGGGATCAACAATTCATTCTTAATCAAAGGGATATTCGCTAAGAAATTTCTTAGCCATTCAGCCTCAGAACCAGCCAGCTCTAGAGCTACAAATTCTGACTCCATAGTCGATCTAGAAATGATCGTCTGTTTAGCTGATTTTCAGGATACTGCACCGCCACCTAAGGTGAACACATATCCGCTAGTGGATTTTGTCTCATCTGAATCAGAGATCCAGGTTGCATCACAATACCCTTCTAAAGTAGAAGGAAATCCACTATACATAATACCATAATTCATGGTTCCTCTCAAATATTTCATCAGTCTATTCAATGCAAATCAATGCTCATTGTTGGGATTATGAGTATACCTATTCAATCTACACATATCATAGGCAATATCAGGCCTAGTAAAATTCATTAAATGCAATAGACTTCCAATAATTTGAGCATTTTTTAGACTAAGCAACGGGGGCACCATAATTCTTTTTCAATTGAGAGTTAGCATTATAAGGAGTGGCTAAATATGTCACATCAAAACATTCAAAATAATTTAAGAAGTCTTTCCACATAATTTTCTTGTGACAACATTATACCATCTTCACTCCATATAACCATCATATCAAAATTAGTAGACAAAAATAATTTGGTATTTTTCACAATATTCAAACTTGTACCAAATATAAGCATGTCATCAATGTATAAGCATATTATCACATAATCATGTCTACCATTTTTGTATAAACACTTTTATCCATTTCAACAAAGGAAAAATTGTCTCCCAATAAGACTTGATCTAATTTTCATGCCACTATTTAAAACAAGACATTAATATGCAACACTATATTTAGCATATCCAATAAACAAGCAATTAATCAGCAGTTTTAGAACCTATTTTTCTCTTCACGGGTTCAGACAAAAGATTTTACCAAGACACCCCACACTTTTAAATATTTCACATTTATCAAAATATTTTGAGTCTAAATCAGATATTAAATCAAGAGACTGCATACTCTCTATCTATGAGACATTTAACATATGTTATAATCTAGCATGCAATAAATAAATAGGCTCAATCATATAAGCAAAAACAAATACATCATTATCACAAATATTAAGCAGAAATAAGTCATGATTATAAAATTCTTTGCCAACAAAAATATCATTTTTAGTCAATATGACCTCATTATCTTAAAAAGAAACATTCATTCCACCTTTTCCTAATAATCTCATAGAAATCAAATTAATTTGGATATTAGGAACATGCAATACATCACTCAATGTCAAAATTTTACCAGATGTGAGTTTGAGAAGAACTTTTCTTTTTTTCCAAGAACTTTAGCTGTCCTTGAGTCACCAAAATAAACAATTTCTTCTTCCTTTTCAACTTGGGTGTATGAAACAAAATCATTTTTATTTATACAAATGTGCCTTATAGCACCAGAGTCTATCACCCAGTTTCTCACATTGGTCACAAATTTATTTCTGAAATGACGGCAATAATCATATCATCCGTTCAGCCAAAATTATTTTTAGCTTAGCGGAATTGTCATTTCTTTTCAATATTCTTTTGCATTGAGGTGTATTTTTCATGAAGGATTTATTATTAACATTGGACTTGTAACCATGTATATTTACATACCTGTAATTTTCTTTACCGTAAGCCTCTGGCAGAATGACTTGAACAGTACCAGTCAGGGTAGCACCAACATCAGTATCATCAATAGTTTTAGGACACATATAATTTGTCGTAGTTTCTTAGATTTTTGGGGAAATAATTAAAATTTCACAATAATAATATAACTTATTATTTTAAAAAAAATGTCCTGAAAATAAGATGAAAATAACTACTATGATATATAATAATAGTGCCTCAAATTAATACTTGAGTCGTGAGTCGTGCTAGGCACTGTCCTAAAAAACTATTTCAGCGATTTGAAATGTTTTCCTAGGATTAAACAAGCCTTTTCTATCTTGAATAAAGCATACATGAATCAGCAAATTATTAGTGGAATATAAAATAACAAAGCCAAAGAATTAATTAAAATAACCATAAAAGAAATGGTGAAAACGAGAGAGTGAGGGAAAAATGCAGAATATAGTTCTCTACTATGCTCATAGAATTCATGCCTTTTATAGGCTAAAAAATTGCCTTCTCCTTGACAAGTGTCAAGGGAGGCTTCAAGAGAATGGCAAACTACTGCCAAGTGTATTGCAGTTGCCATTTCTCCAAGAAACTTCTCAAATACATTTTTTAATTTGTAAATACATTTAATAAAACAATCTTTTGAAATAAACATTTTGCTTACACTCATATGCTCCTCGTGGGTGCATCGTTAATTATATCTTAATTTTATTTTTTTCTGAAATTAACGATTGCACGTGCACTCTACTGATAAAGGTGTGTCCGCCTCCGAATTTAAGGTATTTCTTCCTTCTCCTAAATTATACCAAAAGGAATAGAAAATAAGAAAAGGAACTTAATGTTCCAAGAAAAACTTACTCTATTACAACAAATTTCCATCTTTCTTAATTAAAATAGGAAGTGACAAATACATCTCAAAAACAAATTAACTATGAGAATTTTGAAAGGATTTATATTCAATGTATCAAAACTCTATTGTCAGCTATTAAAGGAGCTCGAAACTCAAATTTTAAAAATCAATTTGTTGCAAGTGAATTTTGTTTTGAGTAGGTGATATATATCTCAAAAGAACTGGTACATCGAGGGGGTTCGAATCTAAAATTTGGTGTTGTTTGAATAAGATTTGAGCAAGTTTTGAACTGAATTTTAATCTTAATTCATTAAAGTTAGAAATTATAGTGGAAATATTGTATCAAATATGTATTAAAGTTGTATTATTATAATTGTATATTGAGTTTGTGTGAAAATAATATTTTGAGCTTCCACATATGTTCGTAGTTGTATTAAATTTGTATGAAAGATGTATACAACATTGTTGCTACTTGTATTGAATTTGCAAAAGCTAACATTAGCGTAATATACATACTTCATATCAATTCTATATAGTTTTCATACACAAAAATTGTGAGTGAAGAAATTCTAAGCCTTGAACAAGACATACATATATCATACACAATAAATGTGAGCAAAATTTTAAGACTTGAGCGAAATATACATATTTGATACAGTTTTCATACACAGAAATATGAGCGAAGTTTTAAGCCTTGAGCAAGATTTAAAATGTGATTTTATATATGTTTTGAACAATAAAACTCTTTATATATATAGAAATTTCTGAATCATAAGGCAAAACACACCTCAAAATCCACCTCAAAATCCACCATCACAAGTGCAAGAGGCACTGCCAGAACCTCCTTTGTCTCTTTTACCATGAGACCACATCTTCTTGTAGCTAAGGCAGCAACAAAGTAGTCCTAACAATACCATGAATCCTATTGCCATTGCTATACTCTCACCCCACTTCTTCGTATCCATTTTTGTTTAATTAAAATCACCCGTGGAGAAGAACCAAAACAGAATGGTTCCGCCTACTCAAAACTAAGAGAAAATACCGCCTGCTATTAAAATCTCGATTTTTCAATAACTATGTTTTTTTATGTCAGAAGAAGACTTAGAAAGAACAAAGAAGCTTGGAGACCGTCTCATATCGTTAAATAGGATAAACATATGAATGCACCAATAATATATTACATCTTTTTGCAAAAAAGATATGATACACTGTACACAAAGTAAATTAGTATAGTTGGAGAGGACTGTGGAGAAAACAAATCATGTGGTCTAAATAGTTTTTAACTTTAAAAGGGTGTGTTTAGTACGAAGGATTAGTATAGTTGGAGAGGAATATGGAGAAAATAAATCATGTGGTCTAAATAATTTTTAACTTTAAAAGGGTGTGTTTAGTACGAAGGAAAACACTTTTTTTTTTAAAAAGGTATGCAAGTGTGCAGCCCCTTCTCCTTTAATTTCTTCCCCATACTATGATAATTTTAAAAGGATTCATATTAAATATGTCAAAACTCTATTGTTATGAGATATTTGTTGTTTAACTATGAAATTTTGTGCGTCGAGGGGGTTGTTTGGACAAGATTTCCGCTAGTTATGAACTGAAGTTCAGTCAAAGGTCGTTGAAATTTAAAGTTATTTTGAAATTAATTGTACCAGTAATATTTATTCAAATTGTTTAATAATTATATGTTGAGTTTGTATGAAAATTATTTTTTAAGTTTGCATATATGTTTCTAGTTATATTTAATTTGTACTAATTTAATATATGAAAATGATGAACTACCCATGCAACTGAGAAATTAAAACAAAATGATATAATACTATAAACAGCATCAACAAGATCCAATAAATTCAAATAAAAATAGCGATTAACGAGTTGTTTGAACAGAGAAACACATAAGTGCAATTATAATATCACAATTTAGACTTTCCGACGTATAGCCATTGGCTACATGAAAAAAGAATATGATACTAACAATGATCATTCCTTTTTTTAATTAGTAATTCCCATGCAGCTTTTTCTTGGTCAGGAATTTTTTCTTTTTTCTCATGCAACTTTTATTTTTATAAATTGTTAATTTATTTGTCCCACATTTAAATCACTACTTTTCTTCTATTCGAATCATATATATATATATATGCTTGCAAGAAAAGTGCCCGCTCTGTACCATATAATTCGATTGCATTACATAAAAAGTTGTACTAATTACTTTATGAAGTATATATACTTTAAAGAGCAAAAAAAAATTCACCTGATTGAACATATGAAGGTGATTTTCTGTCTGATTTTATTCTGGAAGGAGTACTGTAATGTGTTAAATGGACAGCTTTTAATATATAAATAAGAAGAGAGAAATATTGAAAACATCTTTAAACTTGACAGAAATTATTAGTTTCGTTCCCGAACTATTGACAGTCTTAAAAACGTCTCTCTACTTGACTAACTAAACTTAGATACACTCTGATCTGCCACATGACGTAGGAAGTGGTCTCAAACTCTTGTAGAAGCATGAGACTCTTAATAAAAAATCGAGACATGTACTGAAAACACTTCTAAACTAGGAAAGGGGGAAGCGACTCGTTCCTTCCTTGCGGAGGAGTTAAAACAGACTATGACGGCTCCGTTGCTTTATATCTTTCTTTTCATTTTCTTTTATTTATCTAAATAATTAGAACTTATTGTTGAAGATAAAGTCAAGTTGAAGATCACTTTTGACCTATATTCCTGATATAGAAGAAAGAAGTTTTTAGCAACTACTAAGAAAGTAATATTTTTAAGGTTGTCACTATTCGGGGATGAAACTAATAATTCGCTCTGAGTTTAGAGGTGTTTTCAATACTTCTCTCAAATAACAATAATAACATATTCCGGCTTACTAATGACACTAGTAAACTTAGCCGCGCGTTAAAAGTTTTAAAGTTTTTTTTTTTGAATTTTCAAATTCAAATAGATTAGATAACAAATTTTAACATTTAGATTTGTAATTTTAACTTGATCATGAATTGATTTTATCAAAAAAAAATCCTTAAATTAACACGGTCTAATACCTATACTTTTTTTTGGTTGAATGGTACCTATTCTTTTATGTTAGTTATAATATAATAATTAAGAATTTATGACTTTATTATCCATTTGAATGAGTTCTCAAAATTAAATATATATGGTCACCTTTGATATTTTGTAAAAATTTTAAAGTGGGACTTCTAGTCTTTTAATTTTTTTTTTAAAATGTCAAAAGAATTAAAATAGTAACACATCAAACACTCTCTTAGAAATATGAAAAAATATTTATAATAAATAAGCTACCTATAATTTGAAGACTTAAAAGAGTACTTCAATTGTATATTAAAATTTAAAGTTTTTTCTCTATATGTTGATTCTTTGGAAAGGAAATGGGTGATACATGATTTTAGCTTTGCAAAATAATTTTTGGTGATATAGGATTAACAAATAAAATAATGTATTGTTGTTATATATTGCGGTTAAAATACATAATAAAATAAGTAATGAATGAGCAATTATAAAAGAATGATAAAAGGTTTTATGTTATAAAGATCAAAAACATAATTCTTATAATATCTAATAAAAGCTTATAATTAGACTCTTGGATTTTTTTTAAATAAGGTAAATATAAAAAAAATTGTTCACAAATAATAGGAATATTTATAATTATTAACGATAAATAATATTTCCATATAATTAACGTGTAAGAGAAAAAGTTAAGTAAATATTTAGAATAATTATAATGGAGGATGAATGGTTAAGTAATAAGTATATTTGGATTAATTATCTCTATTAATTTTTCCCTTAATAAATTCTCTCTTAAAATTCTACGTTTCTTTGCATTTAGTGGGATAGTCGCGTGATCCTACCTGTACACTGTGATTGTGTACTGATACTGCACTTGCTCTTTCTTTGTTGAGTACAGGGCATCTTCAAGCGGCTACTGACAGACCTTGTTTAGAAGATCAGTGATCGTCATCGAATTCAAGGGTGAGCCAGTTCTTCCGGGCTGCCTTGAGTTCTCTTTCTGTTTAGTCCATCTTATTCGAACTTAGACTAGTTCATTAGATATTCCTATGTTTAGCTTGGGTTGTACCCATTTCCTTTAGACTTTTGGTTCATTGTTAGAGTTTTGATACATTGACTTTCAGGTTCTAGGCATTTAATTCCACAATCGTTTGTTAGACTTTTAGATTTTATGGAAACTCTACTTTATTTCTGCATTTAAACCTGCTTCTGTATCTTTAAATGTGTAGATTCATGGTTAGTTGGATTGTAGTAATAATTCTCCCACCGGAGGGTTAGTGTGGGTGTCAATCACGATGGTCTGGGTCGTGACATATTGAGATTTGAAATATTACTTTTTTTGTTACTTATCTTTATTATATATTTGTATAACAATTTTATAGCTAGTGTGCATGAAGAGATTGTTAGACGAAATTGAATTTCAGATTAGTAAAAATAAGATATACTAGCGGTTTTTCAATAAACTAAGCTGATAAGAAACCAATCATCTCTTGTTGCATTGGAGATTTGGGTGGAGAACTATAAGCAATCCTTACAATAACAACAACAAAAAAACATAACAATCCTTACAATAACAACAACAACAAAATATAAAAATATAGTTAACTAATCAAGCAAAAATATTAAAGAATATTTAGTTATGATTTGAAGAGGAAAGAAGGATCATGTTCTCAACACAA